>AYEL01074724.1:0-49352 GCA_000484575.1 Olivierus martensii | reverse complement strand
TAACACTTAATCGGTACTTTCAGTGTAAGTTCCGATATTTAGTTTCGTTTCGTCAGTTAGACGTTACGTTGTTGTTAGATTGTTTTATAATTACTTAGTATTAAGTTAGAACTTAGAAAAAGACCTGAGCTCAGGCCGAACTCTGGAATTTGCAGAGTCGCTAGCCGTTAGGTTTAGCTTATAATTGGAATTATTGACATTCGTTCTACTCCGCGACTTTGCAGTTTATTATTATTGATATTCATTGAAATTAGAAACTTTGCAAGTTTGTGCATTGATGTTATTCTAAATCTTATTATAAATTTATAATAAATATGTGCATGTACCCATGCTTAATTCCTATTGAAATTATGAAATCTAGCTCTTGTTGTTTTGTAGTTTGGGTAGAACAGTATGTAAATAGTCATTTTAGATGAAATTAAGCAAGAGTTGTAAAAGCTTGTTCAAGTAACAAATATTTATTCCTAGAAGAATCATTAGTAATAGCACAAAGAAAGAAATTTGCTGTAGTTATTAATGATCAACCAAGCATGTCCATTTCTAAGGTAGTACTTGAAAAAAACACTTTCTTATATCTAATTGATTGGGTCATTTAATCAAATTGGAATTATAGTGATAATATATGATAGTTTTCTCTACACTGATGTTACATAAGTGTCATTATCTATTTGGATTTGTAAATCTAGAAAGTAAACCCTGATCCAATACAGATTTTAGTCCCATGCTCTGGACACTAAGGGACTCGATTAGCTCTTGAGTTTTGTCTTGATGTATCCAGAATACCAATATGTTATCTACATATTTCATAAAAAAATTTAAAATGTAGTTTATAATTTATGAGTATATTTGTCTCAACAGATCTTAGCACTACTTCTGTCATGACTCCAGCCATTGGGCCACCTATTTCAGTACAGATACTCCTCACTTAATGACTGGGTTTTGTTCTCGTGACTTGGTCATAGAACAAATTGGTTGGAAGCGAAAAACTTGTTCCTATATTTAAAATACTGGAAACACAAATTCAAATTAAAAATTTATATCTTAATTATGCATAAAGTACAGTATTTTTCTTCAATTTTTTGGAACTACATGTGCAGGGAAATTACAAACAAAAGTTGTAAGCGATGAGTACGAGTAAAAACCAAGTATTCCCTTAAAAAAAAATAGTCTTAAGCTCGGATGTAAGTTCGAGCAGTCGTTAAACAGGTAGGTCATTAATTGAGGAGTACCTGTACTCCATATGTTTGTTGATAGAACTTACCATTAAAAACAAAAACAGAGTGATAGCATACATCTTTTAGCACATCAGCTCGTTTATCAGAGGCTGAAAGTTCTCCATAAAAAATCCTTACAAGGGAAGCCATATAAGTGGAAATAACAGATGGATAGAATTTTTCATAGTCTAATATAATAAGTGTTTCTTTAGTTGATAGTTGAGAAGTTGTAAGCTTCTGGAAAACATTTACAGCAGTTTCCACTGTGTATTCATAACCTTCTAGTTTGGAGAGACTATTCAGCTATCTTGTTTTCCAAATTAATGAGCAATGATCTGACTTTCTCAACAATTGGCCTATATGTTACAGGGTTCTCATGTACTTTAATAAAAGCAAAAGTCTAGGACATGCTAGGTTGTTTACTACTGGAGCTTTGAAAATATTCTGAGAAAGTTTATTTTTAATTACTTTTTCAACTTTATATGCAAGTCTCTTAGTTGTGTCAGAGAAAGTTTGTATTGTACCAGACTCAAGTTACATTGTTTGAATATGCTATTATAGTCTTCTATCTTCAATAGTGTCAATTTTTTTACACTTGACTGTCCTCTTAACCAATAGTTGTTCTCTCTTTGTGAAAGCTGTCATGCTCTTTGTTTGATATTTTTTATTTGTTGCTCAACAGTTTTATGAACCTTATACGTAGTATAGTCATGCTCAGGAAATCCCAGTATTATTAAAGAAAAGTAAGCTACTTGCTATTTTTACAGTCATAGTTAATTTGACTGACAATTAGTGGGTTTTGAATTGCAATGAGCATTATAGTAAATAATATTTATCAAAAGAAATTGAGTAATTCAAGTTTTCAAAACTTTTCATTAATATCAACTCATAAGCTAAAGTTTTTGAAAACAATAAAAAGAGAAATCACTAAAACTGCTTGACCTCTAATACCAAAGATCAAATAAAGCACAATAAACAGTGGCAAGTAACACAGTTTAATAAAACAAAAATGCTTTTGGTATCCATGATACCATCATCAGTTGTACATAACAGATAAAGAATTAATGAAAATTTTAGTTAATTCTTCTGTTCTATTCTAATTGCTTGTAATCTGTTATGTACAACTGATGATGGTATCATGGATACCGAAAGCGTTTTTGTTTTATTAAACTGTGTTACTTGCCACTGCTTATTGTGCTTTATTTGGTCTTTGGTTTTTGAAAACACTTGAGTTTCACGAACTCTAGTTTTGATGTATTGCATATATCACTTATGCATGCTATAATAGCTGTATGGTTTCTGTTGCACATTTACCTAAATGCTAGCTAGCAAAAGTTGGTACTAGCTAATTGCTCTCACTTAGATATTTTTCACTTCAATAATACAGGTGCTTGCAGCTTTCTTTCAATCTTTACTATACAAATATTGTCCAAGAATACTTGCTCAAAAATGTAATGCTGAATATATGAGATATGCCACTATCTAACAAATGCATGCATTAATAGTAAAAAAGAAAATCTAATCAGCTAATGTCACCCCTATACAGAGAGCCAGGATCCCGGCTCTCTGTATGGGGGTGACACTTCTTTACTCTGATTAGTTGCAGAATGTCTACAGCTTTAGCATGCATTAATAGCCTACACTTTAACAACATTAGAAAATGACTAGTCAGAATTTATTCACTATACTATATATAAATTTAACTGTACTGTATTTACCTTTTATGAATGGGAAGAAATTCTCCACGAACTGCTTGTGGATGACAACAAGCTTGTCTTAATCTTCTTAAAGGATATAACAACTAAAATTCATAATATTAGATTTAAAATCTTCAACAAATTATTAAAGTTATTTAAAAATTGAAGAAAAGTTTTCTAATTAAAACTGAGCTGATGAAAATACTTAAGATATGAATTCAGAAATGACATATTTCTAAATAAAATTTAGCTAAAAAATATTACATTATGTGAATAATCAAAAATAAACCTTTTCTTTATATTTATTTATTTCCTATTATATTTATATATTAGATGTTTTATTTGAGTTAAAGATAAAAATACTTATACTCCTGACTCAATGCTTCAAAAATGGTGATAAGAAACACAATGGTTTCTTCTTCGATGATATGCATCACAACATTATCCAATCTCAAAACATCACTGTTGATAGAGATCTTAAATAATCAAAATCAACTTGCTTAATATTATATTAAAACAGTCCATTACAGCTCTTTAGCAAGTACAAAATTTTTTATTATGGCATAATGTTTTCGAACCTTAAGCGGTTCCTCTTCAGTGCCTCTCACATAGAGTTCTGGTTAGTGTTCTATTTTGTATGTGAGAGGCACTGAAGAGGAACCGCTTAAGGTTCGAAAACGTTATGCCAGAATAAAAAATTTTGTACTTGCTAAAGAGCTGTAATGGACTGTTTTATTATGATAGAGATCTTGTAATAGAGTTAAAAATTATCTTTTTTTTATTGAATTATAAAAACACTATAATGTCAAATATTGTAATTATAAATATGAATGAATGACATGATTGTGGTTAATATTTTGTGAGTAGAGAAAATAGAAATTGTCTGACAGATTTACAGTGTAATCCCTTTATAACAAACTCATAGAAATCATAAGTTCTAATTTATTATACAGAGAGCTTGTTACAGAGAGGCACTGTTCAGAAGGATGATGAGAGATGTTTAACAAATTTGTGAGAGTGCAATAATACCATAAATTTTGATGTTCTACAAGAGTTTAATTTGACAGCAAATAAAATAAGTCACATTAGTTTGAAAGTTTAATTTAGGAAGCTTGTTATTTTTTTCTGAACATCAGACTAACATTTCTTTAACAACTGATCTGTAATTACATTACCAATTTTATGGAGATTGTCAAAAACAGTTTCATTCTGAGAAATGCCAGAATTTTCAAAATAGAGCTTTAGTGTTTCCAATGCACTATAAGCTTTAGATAATGTTGATTTTCTCTGTGTAGTACTCTCTTCAGCTTCTTCCTCAGATATGCCTCCATCTACACACACACACACACCTACACACACCTACACACACACACACCTACACACCTATACACACACACACACCTACACACCTATACACACACACACACACCTACACACACACACACACCTACACACACACACACACACACACCTATACACACACACACACCTACACACACACGTACACACTAGGGATTGTATACCGGTTTACCGATTTACCGGTTAGCCACACACACACATACACACACCTAAAAGCACAAAGTTTTACACCAATGTTATGAGCCTTGGTACAATAAAACAGAGAAAGGAGATAATAGCAATAGGAGATTTAACAAATTTATTCCATCAATTCTTGACTTCAGCTGCACTGATAACGAATCTTGCTACTATTTATGCTCTCTGCAACAACAATCACTATAATAAACACTATACAATCCTAACCGATACAAAATCAAACCAACTGTTATAGACCTGGAATTCAAATTTGTGAACTCACAAGTTATATCAATGTTGGATGGCACACTAAATATCATAAAATCAGTTTGTAAACAAGAGTTGTTCACAATAGTGGTATTCATTATACATGTGGTTTCTAACTTATAGAAGATAAACTGGCTAACAATTTCAAGCCAAAACATTCATTAAATGCAGAAGTTTGTTATTTTTGAGTTGCTTACAGCACAGTTACAATGTATCTAGATGAGCTCGAATGCAAGCCTACCATGTAAGTCACTTATAAGGAGAGTTTCGATCTTAACTAACAAGGGGAGGACACAGCTGACCCCCACCGATTTTGATCCGCTTGCCTATGGTGAAAATGCAAAAATCGTGTCCGAGCTTTTCGTTGAATATGACCTTCTAATAGTATTTTTTAACACTTGAAAAATCAAACTTTTGATAATTCAGCTTATAAACAATAGATAGATAACACATCACCAGGTGTACAGATGGCGCACTCGATAAATAGTTACATAAATATATTAATGCATACGAATTATGTGATAACCAGTATATATAAAATTAATAATAATTAAAATAAATTAAAACGTACAGTACATAAAAATAACAAAATGAAAAATAAAAAATAATTTTTCAATGCATAAGAAAAAATGCACATCAACCCAGATTCGAACCCACTACCTTCAGATTACGAGCCACGTATTTATTGAGTGCGCCATCTGTGCACCTGGTGATCTGCTATCTATCTATCGTTTTTAAGCTGAATTATCAAAAGTTCGATTTTTCAAGTGTTGAAAAATACTATTAGAAGGCCATATTCAACGAAAAGCTCGGACACGTATTCACTCATTTTTGATGTATTTTCACCATACATAAGCGGATCAAAATCGGTGCGGGTCAGCTGTGTCCTCCCCTTGTAAGTTTGAAATGAGTGGAACTAAAGTGACAAACTATTTTCTTATAACATGAATGGAGACTTAGTAGTTTAATTAATTTAAACTACTAAGTCTCCATTCATGTACTTAGTTTAATTTAATATATATATCCAGTGATGGATCTAAGCAGATTGGACCGATTGCACCCAATCAGGCCACGTGCTTGAGGGGGCCCTGAATCGAGGAAAAACGAAATCACAAAAAGGCTAACAAATGAGAAATAACAGTTTAGATTTACTATTATGGTTACACTCCAGCCTTTGAACATCTGATTTTTGTAAATCCACAAAAAGAAAAATTTTTCTTGGAAAAATTGAATGTGAATGAATCAATTTTATTTTATCTCTGTGAACATGTGGAAAAAATTTTCTATTTAAATTAACACTAATTTTGCAGATTCAAATGTATTCTTAACTAATATTCTGAAAATATTTTCAGAGTACTCAAATAAATTAGCAGTGGGTGAATCATTTTAATTAAAATTGAATACACTTACTATATGTGAATGTGGCCAGAAAATATGGAAAAGTTTCACAGTTTAAAGGAATAATAGAAAGTTATTAGTCAATTTTATATTGATGACTGAAGTAATATAGGTATATGAACACCCTATACCGGTATATGAACACCCCTAGACCAGTATATGAGCACCCCTATATCGGTATATGAATCCTCTCTATATTCGGTATGAACCTATATAACCCTATATCGGTATATGAAGACCCTTGTACTATATTACTGTACCGGTATATGATCACCCCTATACCAGTATATGAACACTCCTATACGGGTATATGAACACCCTTATATCGGTATATGAACACCCCCTATATAGGTATATTGAACACCCCTGTACTATATTACTGTACCAGTATATGAACACCCTATACCGATATATGAACACTCCTATACAGGTATATGAACAGTCCTATACCGGTATGTGAACACCCCTGTACTATATTACTATCAATTATTTATCAATTAGGAGACATTAGGAAAGATGGGAATTATTTAATAATTCAGTATTATATTTATATAACTTTTTTGTATTTTTTTTATTATATTAATTTTTAATAATTGTTTAAAATTATTATTGTTTTTAATTAATAATTTAAAATTTTTATTGATAACATATTCCTTAAATTTTTTTTTTTAATACATTATAATAAATCAATCAATAATAAATATATTTAACTTTTTATTCAGAAGTTGAATCTGTTGAAGAACTGGATCAAAACAAATTTTTAAGGTTGCCACCAGAAGTCATAATAAACATCTTTTCATTTTTGCCAATTCCTGACCTTTTACGCTGCTCAGAAGTTTGCCAGAAGTGGAGTCAATTTGTGTATGATCCTTCATTATGGAGAAATATTTATCCCATTCATTGGGCTCGAGGTAGATTCGTAAATATTTTTTTGAAGGCTTTCATTAATTTCATTTAATTACATCAGGGTAAGAAATTTTAGTACATTAAGTGCAACATTATTCTGTTCGTCGTCAATTTTTTTTTTTAACTTAATAAATTTTTAAGCATTATTCTAGGTTTTTAATTATAAATAAAATTATGAGAAACAAGTAAAATAGGGCTGGTAATGTCAAGGCTTACTTTGAATTATTTTAAGGAAATAAAGTTTTTTTGATTTAATAAAATATTTTAATTATTTGTAAATATTTTAATATATTTCTTATTGAGATAGTATTAATAGATTTATATTTATTCAATATTTTTGAATGTTCATTAGCACATCACATACATATGATGACATATTCTATATGTTATTTCCAGTATTGTGTTTCCCATAGTGGCACAAAGATGATACTGGAAATGTTTTTATAATTATTAAATTAGACAATATTAATGTTCTTTATTATTATTAAGGTATTTGAATTTGATATTTTTTGTTTATTTTCCATATTATATAATAGAGTATAGACCTTCACAGCAACCTACTTTATATAAATTATTGTTCAGTTAATTATGGTAAAATTCAAATAACATTAGATGCTATATATATAGTCTACTACTAGATTAGATATATTATTATAAGTCATGTTACAATAATTATTATGACATACAACTTTTTTGTCAGAAATAATTTATCAGTAACAGTATTTGATATTGTTACTGATAACATTATTTTAGTATCATAATCTAGCTACAATTGGTTGTTTCAGCTTTAAAGTCTAAAAAGTTTTTGTTTTAATATATTTATCATTAATGTATTAGTTATTTGAGTTGGGCACCAAAAAACCAACTTTCTAGGCTAAAGAATTTGATATATATTATCTGTTGATTCACTTATAAAACTTGTCAATAGCTGTATTATTCAAGATTTTTTAGAATAGTTATTCTAAAAATATATTGACTAGCATTGTTGTTTTAAATTATTTAATAGTTGTAACCTCATAAATGGTAATAGTTATAAGATTCCTCCATTTTACAAATGTTTTGTGAATTTTCATAGTAACAAATTGTACTAATTTTTTATTTTTTTTTTTATTTATTTTTAAATTTTTATTTTTTTTTATTATTATTTTAATTTTTTTTAATTTTTTTATAATTTTTGAGAAAATAATTCTTTCTTTTATGAAAAAATCTTTGTTATTGATCAATTAATCTATTTTATCATGTTTAAATCAGTTTCAAATTTATATCAAAAACCTAACATCATCTAAAAATGTCTTCTTTTTCTAAAAAACAACTACAATATTTTGTTTTTTTTCCTCTATTTGGAGAACAGGTGGTTTCTTTAACCAATTTTACAAATAGCAAAATAAAGAAGGCTGGACAGAAATGTCTTGGAAAATGAGTATTGGTAATATCATAAATGTCTATATAATAATTTGTAATCTGTGATTCATATTATAATAAATTTTTCTGCATACTGGACTCTCATATTATTTCAGAAATACCATTATTCAGAATCTATAACAAATTTACTGATATAAATAATTGTTTTTATAATTTTCTTGCTTATTCTTTTCATTATATCAGATATATTTTCATATCAAGTTTACTGCTGTATATCATTGATTTTATGTTAAGATAAAATTATATTAACTGCCACATGTTATTTAATAAATTTTCAAAACTTCTGAAAATTAGAAGTTACAAAGAACAGGCTAAATAGGTAATATTATCATATACTTATTACTCTGTTTACAATATGCAATATTGTGTTAATTTTTTGGAATATTTAAATATCAGTAGGTAAAATAGCAGTGATTTTTTTTTTTTTTAATATTAGAATTAGAGAATTTAGTTTTTATTTTATAAATTTTTATCTAATGCATTCTTTGAAACTGTTCATAATGTGAAATATCTGTTTTCAAAACATAACAAGAGAATTTAGTTTTTATTTTATAAATTTTTATCTAATGCATTCTTTGAAACTGTTCATTATGTTCATAATGTGAAATATCTGTTTTCAAAACATAATTCAAAACAAACAGAAAAAGCAAAATAATGATTTCTGCTCTTATGTAGAGAATAAACAAATATATAAAATATTTTTGATTTCTGATACTAATGTCATTTGAGACATCTATCTGTAATATAAAATCTAATAGTCAAACCTCGGTTCATGAATGCCTCAAGTTATGAACAATTTGGTTTACGAGCAAATTTTCTGAACATGCAAGTTGTCAACATAAATTTTCAATGATAATGCCATGTGTCGCTTTAGAAACATTTTAAAATGTAGACGAAAACAAAATCACACTGGACAACTTTTTAGTCAGAGGCCCAGTGTGTTTGGAGCAGAGTCGCGTGGTGCCAAGAGACAGAAAAAAGAAAGTTCCTTTCCAAACATTTCATTTCCTCACCACCTTCCACTTATGCTGTCAACTCTCCTATATACAGAATAGTAAAACTAAATTAAGTTTTCATCTATATTTAATCTGCTTAGTATTATTTGTTTTTTGTGATAGATTTAATGGTTTCCATTGATTTTGTGTTCAGAATTTGTGCACAAAGTACTATTGTAAAAGTTTAAATAATCAATCATCTGGGGTCCAGGAATGGATTAATCCATTTTACATTAATTCCCACGAGGAAAAATAGTTTTGGTTTACAAACATTTCAGTTTACGAATAACTTTCAGGAACAAATTAAGTTTGTGAACCAAGGTTTGACTGTAATTCAATTGAAAAAATTATAAAGATTCAACTATTACTGCTCTTGTAGGCTTAAACTTAAGTACAACTTCTAATTCCAGCACAAACGAGCAGACAAAAAAAAATCAAATAAAAACTCATAAACTTTATTACTTAGAAATGTTTTTGGTGTTTTTAGAGCTGAAGAGGGTGAAAATATGCCAAAAATGTTTCTAAGTAATAAAGTTTGAGTTTTTATTTGATTTTTTTTGGTCTGCTCGTTTGTGCTGGAATTAGAAGTTGAAAAAATTATATGTAGTTTTGAATTAATAATTTATTGTGCAAAGTAACTGAAATTGAACTGCAGCTACTGCTATCTTTTGATTAATAATTCAATTTTAAATTTATTTAAAACTGAATTATTAATCATTAAATGAAATCCAAATATATAATTATTGCTAAATTCTGATTAAAATTATAGATTTTATAAAAGTTTATTTAATTTTCACTTTATGGCTGACTGACTGACAATGATAATTAAGCTGTTCATTCAGAAGTTGAGTGAAAGATAACTTAACCTTTTAAAAAAAATTATTTTTTTTTTTTTTTTTTAATCATTCATTGGCTATTTATTGATTTAATCTTGCTGTTTCATTGTTATATACTGTATGAACTGAATGTGTGTGTTAAAATTTTTAATTCTATAATTATTATAAAATTATAGATTTTATAAAAGTTTATTTAATTTTCACTTTATGGCTGACTGACTGACACTTAATGATAATTAAGCTGTTCATTCAGAAGTGGAGTGAAAGATAACTTAACCTTTCAAAAATATAACACTTTTAGTTCAAATCTGCACAATTTACAAATTTGAACATTGAAATATTATAACTGTAGACTTATATATAACAGCATGAAACAATATCAAGTAAAGTCAGAGTTGCTGAAAGTATTGTTTGCATCAAAGTTGATTGGTTAATCACTGGTAACATAACCAATGAATAGCTTTAACTTTTATAACAATAATTCAAAATAAAAGAAAAATAAATATTAGTAAACACAAATATCTGATAAAGGTAATGAGCATGCTTTTATTATCATTAAAAATGTCATTAAAGATAAAACTCAAACATTCAGATTGGACTCAAAAATCTTTGTGTTCATCTCTAATAAAAATGAATGGTTTATTGATGCTAAAGCATTTCAATTCATCTACTGTTAGATGATACAGTATATACAAAGTATAATTCAAAACTACAGACTCTAAATAATCAATTCATCTACTGTTAGATGATACAGTATATACAAAGTATAATTCAAAACTACAGACTTTAAATAAGATGATAGATCTTTTTTTATTGAATGGATTACATGTCTGCCTTGTGATCTGCCTATTCTTTTTTAGATGCATTGCAGTTTCCCTAAATAAATCTATAAAATATTATTTTCAAGAAAATTTAACTTGCCTAAAGTTATTGCAAAATCCTAATTTTCCTAAGCACTTTGATATTCCTGGATTTTTCTTAGGGTTAAGCTTGTAATATATAAATATATATATATATATTACCATTAACAATTTATTATAAATATGTAAATTAAACAATGATATAATTAAATTATAAAATAGCTCTCTACTAGAAAAAATTGTTCATCATTATACCAAAAAAGGTTACTAGCATTTTTTACACATTTGTAGAAAGATAAACTTATTTATTAAGACAATCAAAATTCAATTAAATTTAAATAACTTATCTTTAATTAGTAAAAGTACTTTTAGACATTGTCCCTCTTCAGTTACAAATAAAAATACAATAATAAAGCATCAAATTTCATTGTATGGTATCATGTAATGATTATATCAAAAGACTAGAGATATATAAAATAATAAGAATTGTATAAGTATTAATACAGTGGGTGATCGGTTAACGAACATAATCCGTTCTAAAATAACGTTCGTTATCCGAATTATTCGTTAACTGATCATCAATTTACCGTAGGTTTTTATGGGAATTTGATTGATTCATTCTGGGTGGACCCAAAAAAATTAAAAAATAAATTATATAATTTTTTGCTACATTTATATATATGTAATAATCATAATATAGTCTTGCATTTTAATCTGTTATGTTTATTTTCCATTGAAGAATCTGTCCAATGTCATTGCTTTTCTCTCTCCTTCAGGATTTTTTGGAAGTGGATTAATAGCATTGTCATGTGCTTTTCTCTCTCCTTCAGGATTTTTCGGAAGTGATTAATAGCATCGCGCTTTTCTCTCTCCTTCAGGATTTTTCGGAAGTGATTAATAGCATTGTAGTGACTTTTCTCTCTTCTTCAGGATTTTTCAGAAGTGATTAATAGCATTGTTATTGTAGAGATCCCAAGCCTATTGACTTCATCTTAATATATGTTCATTCTAAGACCAAAATGTTGTAAAATCTCTCTCTTATCATCTTTGATCAATCTTTGATTTATTTTACATTGTCTCCGAGTTCATTTTAATCGGGAAAACTACTTTTCTTTTTAAGTTGTCTCTGAGTTCATTTTAATCGGGAAAAACTACTGTTCTCCCATCCTTACCCATATTTCCACGAATTCACAAGACTTAAGCCTGTCATTCCATTAATTAAACACACATTCCAAGACATACATAACACTACAAAAAGCATCACTACTCAATACATTCCCTCACACCCTACACAAAAGCCTCAAAACACTAGATCTACATCTCATTACTTCAAAAGCATTAGATTTACACCCCAAGACATATATAACACTACAAAAGGGATCACTACTCAATACATGCAACATAGTAAGAAAGTTTCTCAGCATTGACACAGACAATTAACACACCATTAAACATCACAAGTAGCTGTGTCTTGACTTGTGTCCGATGTAGCACTTTGACCCGGAGTTACTTCGTGCCCACGTTGATGTACTATAAAATAATAATAATAATGATAATAATTTGTTGCTCAGTGATCTAATGTTATATTTATTTTCTATATTCTTTACAATGTTATTGAGTATAGTTTTAGGAAATTCCAAAATCAGTTATTCTCTCTTCTCTCATAGTCTTGGGAGGTACAGTGATGCCTTGCAATTTGACATTTGAATTTTGTGTGTTGGCACATGCATGTGCATGGAATTGTGTGATGTCATTTGCTATTTGTCAGTTCTTTTTGGGCTACTTTGGTGTTTTTCCGTGTTGTGTTAATTTTCAATTCTACAATTTTCAGAAATTAAAAAAAATTTGTAATTATTATTATTTTTTTGAGTGAAATGTAAGGATAGGTTCAAAGAGAACTGACCAGAGGATAATTTCGAAAAGAAGTACACTTGATTGAGTAAAGAGACAATGTGATGTCATTTGCTATTTGTCAGTTCTTTTTGGGCTACTTTGGTGTTTTTCCGTGTTGTGTTAATTTTCAATTCTACAATTTTCAGAAATTAATGTGTTGTTTTTGTTAATTTTTAATTCTAAATTTTTCAGAAAGTAAAATAAGTGTTGTTTGTGTTAATTTTCAATTCTTCATTTTTCAGAAAGTAAAATATTGTGTTTGTGTTAATTTTCAATTCTACATTTTTCAGAAAGTAAAAATTTTATTGCCCGTGTTGTTTGTGTTAATTTTCTATTCTACATTTTTCAGAAAGTAAAAAATTTGTTTTCAATTCTACATTTTTCAGAAAGTAATTAACTTGTAATTATTATATTCAATTCTGCATTTTTCCGAAAGTAAAAAATTTGTGCAACCATAGTTATTATTATTATTTTCTTGAGTGAAATGTAAGGATGGGTTCAAAGAGAACTGACCAGAGGAATAATTTCGAAAAGAAGTACACTTGATTGAGTAAAGAGACATAGAAAAAATTGTAGACAAAATGAAGAAAGAAAGAACAGTTAAATGTAACTCGAGTATGATGTTCCTAGGACAACTGTGGCAACATTTTGCTAGATAAAGTGCAGAAAGGTAGAACAATTCAATGTAACTCGAGTATGATGTTCCTAGGACAACTGTGGCAACATTTTGCAAATGTAACTCGAGTATGACATTTCCTAGGACAACTGTGGCAACGTTTTGCAACAGAGAGAGAAGATTATGAGTGCTAGAGTATCTGCTGGAAGACTTCATTCCAACAACCAAGGGCTAATGAATTGTATGTTATGTATAAAATAGTGTATTTTGTAATTTAATGCGTTATACAATAGTAAAACACATACACTATATTATTTACTTTATTATATCTCTCTCACCTCACCCATTAGGGGAGTGGGATGTGGACCAATAACGAATTAATCTATTTAACATATCTATTTATATGGGAAATATTGTTCCGCAATTCGACAGTTTCTCAATTTGACGTTACTTGAGCAATGGATTAATGTCGAATTGTGAGGCACCACTGTATATACATTAGTATATTAGTTCTTTGTAAAATTTGTTCTTAATTTTAAATACTATTTTTTCAGTGTTTGTCCTTGAATCACTATGCTATATATGCTTATTTTAAAATATCTAATTCTTTCTGGATATCTGAAAAGTATGTATTCAAGTAATATTCTTTTTAGATTAAAGAAGCAATGCAAAAATTTTTATAAGACCTTTAATAAGATCTTTCCAAAAACAATTTTTAGAATTGTTTTTGGAAAGGTGATTTATAAGAGAACTGGAAGGTAGATTCAAGGTATATGTTGTGGAAAAATAGGCCTTTTTCTTTATAAATCCACATTTTTTTTAGATGTCAATAAAAAATGAACAAAACTTGAATAAATCAAATAGCATAAACTTTTAATGGTGATTTTGAAAAAAATTTCCAAAATTTTTTTTATATAAGTTGGATTTATGGAAGTTATAGGTATTCAGACTTATGTATATCTATCTGTTACACAAGCGCTTCTCAAACTTTTTTCATTCATGACTGCATTTTTTTATTACGAGATTTTTCACGACCCCAGGTATTGAAAACATACAAGTACATAAATCATTTACACACTTATTAAGATGAACAATAACGTACAAGTATATAAGTCATTTACACACTTATTAAGATGAACACAACAGCCAACTACATTGAAAATACATATGTTGTCATACGTTAAATATTGGAAACCAACTACACTGAAAATTCATACGTTGTCATATGTTAAATATTGGGCATTTGTGAAATTATATATAAACTGAAATTCAAGTGTTTGAATTTAATTTTTGCAACCCCAGCATTTCACTTCGTGACTCCAAGCGACCCATAGTTTGAGAAGCACTGTGTTACACCTTCCTAATAACTTTGACCATCAAATGGCAAGCAAATCATTATCTTTTTTTCAAAATTTTCACTTATCAATGGAAAAATGAATTTAAAAATCAGAGTGACTATATTTTCAGGAAATAGCTATTAGAACATAGAACAAATTAGTAGGACAAGACTTATTTGGTTTAGCATTTCCTTCTTTTGTAAATTAAAAATAATATTCTTAACTTATCATTTTCAGTATAGTGCTCAAAATCAAAAATGCCAGAAATGTCTTTTCATAAAAAGAAGTATGGAAGATTTCTTATCAAAAAAAATTTGTTATCATGTGTCTTTTTGTTTTCATGTACAATTGTACAGTATTCTGTTTTCTTTTGTCTCATGTTAAGCAGCTGAAGAATCGCTATCCATTTCTTCTTTAATTCTTTTTCTAGTTTTGAAAATATATTTTAAAATGTGTGTTCATTGAAAGCACAAGATCTTAATTGCAAAATCTTTTATTCTTGAATGAATTTTTGGCCTATTTAGAGGCCTTCACCAGTACAATGAATATAAAATTGTAAGAAACAAGATAGTATACATAAATAGTAATGTACAGAGGTGTACCGTTAACTTTGGAGGCCCTGGGCTAACACTATTTGGGAACCTATTAAATTATTCCAAATCAACCTAACAATGAGAGTTACACTAAACTAACACACTTTAGAGAAGCTAGATTTGCACTTCCATTCTGACATTGCCACATTATTTGCCTAATTGACAAATGACAAACTATATTTTGATTTTACCGACTACTGACAGAGCCATATTTACTATTTATTCTCATTTAAACATTGATATTTGATATTTTATTCAAATTCAATAGTGTTGAAAACCAACGATTTAAACTTTATCTAGGAATGAAAAAAATTTGTATAATTTATTTTTTCTTAAATTTTTAATTTAAATTGTTTTTTTATTATTTTTATTTTTTTGACTGCAAAGGGGGCCATTTGAACAGGGACCTGTGCTGCAGCCCATAAAGATCATGCCTAAATCTACCTCTGATAATGTAGTCATTTTTCAAATTCCTTAAAATTTTGTTTGCTTTCGAATCATTTCTGCCTTATCAGAACTTTCAAGTCATTTTTAATATAGCATAAAGAAAAACATCAAGAATAAATGTGGATGAATAAGATATTTAAGGAACTATAGTTCCATTTTTTATTTAAAAAACTCAAAACAAAAATAACCATGTAAAACTGTGAATTATCATTGAAGATTGGATCCTATAATTTTTCAGCAGGTTTCAAATACATAAACTCTCTTAAACATTTTAATATTTCCAAATAAACTACAGTACTTTGATCATAAGAAAATATTCATAGTGAACTATTTCTTTAACATCAATAAACATATCATACAAACATTTTATTCTTAATTTAGATATCCTTACTTTTCTAGGCTTTTTATCTATCTTCAGCTATTGACTGTTGATGTTTTGTTTATAAGGTCATAATCATAGATTCATATATATGTGGTTATGATCTCATTCCATTTGATATAATTGAATTCATCCATTCAGAATAAGCATCAGTTATTACTTATAGATTTACAAGTGCATTGGTTTCTATCACTGTTAGGATTTATCAAACAAATTTGGCAGGAATGAACATCTTTAAATTATTGTATAAAAACTTGTGGCACAATCCATTAAATAAATCAGTGTCTTGAGAAAGTTGTCTAATTGAGCTGTTCATTAAGCCAAATCGATTAACTCCACTTTTGAACTTTTTAAAATTTTAGTGAGAAACACTTGATTGACTCTTAACTATTTATATTAAAAATAAATTTTCTTAATAATTAGGCTTAACGCCAGTAAATGACAAAAATTTTTTGGCCATTGAATAATTTATTTCAGAAGCCAATTTGATTAACTCCATATTCTAATGTAAATCATGGCAATAATGCAATTCAAACGTTTATAAGTATCGTATTATGCTTAGGATGTTTTTTGAGTTTACCCTTCAAAGTTAGAATTATATTTTTACATCTTTTAAAATCACTAAATTGGATTAATTGAGAGACGTGTAGGAAAGGTGCGATACCACCTACATGAAAGTTTTGGCTAACCAGTTTTTATTCGATAAATTTTTTGGTTTTAGTCAAGATCTTTCTTTAGTCGTCTAGGATACAACAATAAGAATTTAGTTAAAATAATATTTAATACAATGGTATCTATTAGATATTTAGTCGTCTAGGATACAACAATAAGAATTTAGTTAAAATAATATTTAATACAATGGTATATATTAGATAATACAGCAAGCTGTTCATTTTGTCATAAAAAAAAGTAATTAATTGGTTACTGTTATATGTGGATATTAATAGAATAATGTTTGTAAAAATAAATAATTTATTATATTAAACAAAGTAAAAGATGATTAAATACAAAAATTAGGAGGACTATATGGAAACTATTGCGGTCATAACATCCACCAATGAAATCCATGCATTTTAAATGAGTTGACGTTGAATTATTGGCAACTTTGATAGTCAAGATAGCTGGATTCTCTGTCATTAAATCTCATCTCTTTAATCAAAATTGCAAAGAAACATTGCTCATATCTCTTTTTATAAATATTTCTGATCTAACATTTTCTCTTCCTCGATTTTGTTTCAGTTTCCTCATTTACTGCACTGTTAACATCATTTCATAAATAATGAGTGCCTTTTGTTACTTAGTGTTCATTTTATTGTACTATGGGAATCATGGGAATGAATAAATAAATCATGGGAACAGCACTAAGAATCTTGGGGAAAGTGAAGCTTACCGCAACAGAAAAAAAGTTGAGAACCAGTGATTTAACTCTTTGCGTTTGACCTTGTTCTCACAATGCTCTGATATTGTCTAGCAACCAAACTTTTGTTTAACATTTGAAATATATACTGCATTAACTTATTTTTAAAAATATTTTGAAGATTGAGTTTGATAGTTTATTATTATTATTATTATTATATTGGGGTATGTCAATGTGAGCACGAAATAACTCCGGAGCAAAAGTGCTATGTCGGACAAGAGTCAAGACATAGTTACTTGAGATGTTTTAGTTGTATATTAACTAACTGTCTGTGTTGCTGAGAAACTTTCTTACTATGTTGCATGTATTGAGTAGTGATGCCTTTTGTAGTGTTATATATGTCTTGGGGTGTAAATCTAATGTTCCGAGGCTTTTGTGTAGTGTGTGGGGAATTACTCCTGTTGAGGATAGAATGATGGGTACTGTTAAAACCTTTTGCATTCCCCAAAGACGCTTAATTTCTTGTGAGAGTTCTGTGTATTTTTTTATTATTATTTATTTTCACTTGCCAAATTGATTAATTCCATCAGTCACATAAAAATTGTAATAAAAATAATGATTACTCCAAGGATATATACTATCTTATGCATTTTATATGTTGTTACATAAAAGCTATACCTGTAATAATACGTTCCACAATGTTTATTTGAATTTATATTTAAAGGGAATTTTAAAAAACAATGTGTATTATTTTATCATTTTTCTCTACTTTTTGTTTTGTAGAGTTAATCAATTTAGCAAGTGAGTGGCTCAATTGTTAATATAGAATTACTTTTAAAAGTTTTAATTTTTTGAACAGTTTTTAATTTTATTCATGGGATATCCAGTCTCCTATGAAACAAAACAATTTTATTTTTAACAATTGTTAATTCATTTTTGAAACATGCAAATTCATTCAAAAGTTTTTGAACAAGATAAAATTTTCTGGTCAGACTTCTTGTAGCATTTAATGAGTTTCAGTTAGCTTTTTTTTAAATTAGTGCAAAACTTTGATGTATATCCTCTATTCCTCAATTAAATTATTGACAAATTCAAAAAGTTTACAATAGCCAATTTGTTTAATAATCAATTTGAATTATTTAAAATCAGCTGATAAGTAAATTATCATATTGCCAAATATTTAAAGATATTATATTATAAAAAATTTTTTGATATGTTCATAAAATTTCAATATTAACTAAAATAAACCAAATTTTAAAAAATGTATTTATGAAAATTTTAAATAGAATAACTGTTTTCTGATATGATGATGAACAAAAATAGCTGTTGGGAAAACTCATTAAAAATGTATGATTGCATTCAATATTAAGCTGAGTTTTTATACAATTATACAATATTTTAGCTTTGGTAGTTAGGAATATTAAGATTAAACTCTAATCTCAAGATTGATTCAACACATTAGAATCGAATAAACTAATATATTAACATTTAACATACTGGTTTTGTCAGTTAGGATTATTATTATTATTATTATTATTATTATTATTATTATTATTATGACATTTTTAATGATATAACTTTTACATAAAATTTTTCAGTAATTTTATTGTTTAATAAATTATCAGTTTAAATTAATAATTTTTCTTTAAAAACTTCTACTAATTATTAAATATATTCATTATTACTTTTTGTATTTTCAGAAATCTTAAGATATATCTGTTACATTATAGAAATTTTTAATAAATATAAGCTAAGAGAATATCTGCAAACAAAATATCAAAAGCTAAAGTGATTCTTAGTGTAATAATTTAGAATTAAATTGTAATTTTAATAATAATTTTTAAAATCAAGTCTACAATATCACTATCTGTTGAGTTTAGTGATGGGACGATGCCAGAAATTTTCTCGATTCTGATGCCGATGCTAATAAAAAATTCAGATTCGAATTTGATTCTTAACATATGAATTTTAAGATTTTGCTTAAAGACAGTATAGGTACACTATTCATTTTGTCTTATTTTCTCATTATAATGGCTAAGTTATAAGACTTTAAGCAGGTAAGAAGAGCTTGGTTAAAGTTCATCTTAATAAATAAAGGTGTGATCAGACTAAACAATAACACTTTCCTTCACAGAGGTTACGACAGGAGAAAAAATCCAGCGGAATTTCAACCTCCCCTTTACCTTATACCCTAATTAAACACTTGAGTTTATTGGTGAAGGTCCCATGTGGGGCGGAAGCCTCATTCTCAAGTTATGGGGTCTTAATAAATAAAGGTGTGATCAGACTAAACAATAACACTTTCCTTCACAGAGGTTACAACAGGAGAAAAAATCCAGCGGAATTTCAACCTTCCCTTTACCTTATACCCTAATTAAACACTTCTGAGTTTATTGGTGAAGGTCCCATGTGGGGCGGAAGCCTCATTCTCAAGTTATGGGGCTCCAAATTTGGGGCTTGGAATCACATTTTTTTATGATTTTCTGCAAAACTTTTATAGATAATCGGATATTTTTAACTATTTTAGATATATCTTATCATTCCGAATCGAATGCAATCAATTTAAATAAGCTACGACTTACCTTTACGAAGTTACGTAATTTTTTCACTTATGACGATATATTCGTTCTGAAGCTTGATAAATTCTCAAATATTTAAATTTTTTATTATTTTTGTATATAAAACATCCTATTAACTATATTACATTCGTTCACTTTCCACACTAAATAATAATAAATCAAATATAGAACTTTTGAGGATCATCTTTGTCAGCCAATGAACTCAGGACTGTTTAATTAGGGGATAAGGTAAAGGGGAAGTCGAAATTCTGCTGGGATTTTTTCTTCTATCGTACAAAGTTCAGAAATACGATGTATAAAGAAATCATAGAATAAATTGAAATTTAGAAATTTCAGCAAGGAGGGAATTTTAATTACAAAAGCAAACAGTTAAATCAAAAAAGAGCAATCCTTTCATGACTTTATAAGAAATAGAAGGCATGATTCCAGATTATTTGCCATGAGTTTTTGCGTCTATCAGTAGAAAGAGCAATCCTTTCATGACTTTATAAGAAATAGAAGGCAGGATTCCAGATTATTTGCCATGAGTTTTCGCGTCTATCAGTATCACAATGTATCAAGGTCAAATCATCGTGCTGCGTAACCGTCCAATCCATTGTCACATAAATGTATCTGGATGTGTAATTAAGCGCAGCACTGCAAAAATTTGCGGCAGATAATCTCGAATCTTGCCAAAAAGAAAATAAATTTTACTAATCTATTTTGTTTATAAATATATAAAAATATAAATAAATTAGTAAGAATCGTTTTGAAGGAATCGTAAATCTCGTAAAACATCTCCCGATTCCTAAAAAATCAACAATTCTTCAGATTCTCGATTCTGATTCCAATTAATCGTCCCATCACTAGTTGAGTTAATAATAATTTTAAATTTTGACTAAGATAGTGCCATCTAGTAATGAACAATTATACTATAATTTTTAATTTTCATGAAATTAAAAATTTGCTACCATCCAGAGTTAAATTATATACTTATGCCACAATAGTCTAATTGTTTTAAGACAAAGATTATGATATGTTTTAAGACATTTTGGCATTATCCTATAGTTGAGATCAATTATATTCTGGGCAAATTTTTAATTTCAGGAAAATTAATTAAAAATTATACTATAATTGTTTGTTAGTATATGATGCTACCTTAGTCAGAATTTAAAATAATCATTAACTCAACCGATGCCTAATAAGAAGCAGATGGAAATAAAGAGTTCTGGGCAAATTTTTAATTTCAGGAAAATTAATTAAAAATTATACTATAATTGTTTGTTCGTATATGATGCTACCTTAGTCAGAATTTAAAATAATCATTAATTCAACAGATGCCTAATAAGAAGCAGATGGAAATAAAGCTTTGATTTTAAAAATTATTATTAAAATTAGTTTAGTTCTAAATTATCACACTAGAGATTAATTTGGCTTTGGATATTTAGTTTTAAAAATTTATTTTAAATAATCAAAATTTAAATTTAATCTTTTTGAATATATCCATTAAATATTATTTATATTGTAAAATGAATTCCTTAAAAAAGATATTATTTTAGGAATATGGAACATTACAGAATTTGATTTAATTGAACCCTGTCTTCCATCCTTGAATGATTATCATATGAAAAATAATAAATTTCTTGATGAAGATGTTGATTATGATGAATCCAGTGATAATGAATCAAATTGCAGCAATGACTGTGGAGATGATTGCTCTTGCATAAATGAAATAAAAGCTATCAAGCAAGAAAATAAAATTCTCAATTCACTTGTTAAATATCTTCTTCCAAAAGTTGGCATAGGTGTTCATAAAATTGTCTTGACTTCATCTAGGGGACTTACAAGTAGTTTGGTAATTAATTTTTTTTCCTTATTCCAAATTTTTCTATAAGACAAAATAATCCTTTTTTAAAATTTCACTTTTAGAATCTAGCTATATAAAGAATTAATAAGAATTATTTTTATGTATATTTAATTATAATTAATATATATTCATAAAATATGATTTATTATCCTGTATTATGTCAGTTTTATTTAGATATAATTAATTAAATTCAATTACTTGAAAACTAAATAAAATAAATAATATCCAAAAGGTTATTGGTTATTTTATTTATTATTTATTATTTTTGGATAATTGTTTTCAACTAAATAAAATACCTGACAATATGGGGTGTCCACAAATGATTTAAAAAAAATAAAAAATATCTTTTTAACAAAATATAATAGATGACTATATGTGAATTTTGTACAGTAATTGAAATATTTTCTTTCACAAGCATGTAATAACATAAATTGGTACCAACGGCTGATATTCAGTAGTGCTGAAAACAAAAAAAAAGCATCTCCCATAGAAAATGTTTAGTGCATGGTATGGCTGGCAAAAATGAAATTGTCAAAGATAGTTCAGAGAACATGAAACAAATTACAGGAAGGATTCACAAAGTGAATATTTTTTATATTTTGTACAGAATTTTAGTCATAAAAGCATAGATAAAAGCATTTCTTCAAACAGATTCAGTGCTGAAAATGAACACAAGATAACTGAACATTTCTGACAATACAACCAAAACAATCAAATCTTCATTTCAGAGAAGTGCATCAAAGTCTGAGATTTATTAATTTAAAATATCATAGTCACTAAAGCACAAGGTACTGTACAAGAGATTGAAATTGTATGCATACAAAGTGCAGATCATGCATAATTGATCAATTAAGCATGTCAACACCCCTATTAATATGCTTGAAGAATTGATAAGAACAACTGCTTTTTATCCAGAATCTGCTTCTCAAATGAAGTAACATTTTACCTTTCAAGGATGATGAAAAGACTCAATCTATATTTTTTTTTTGGTTTAAATTTTATGTTTATTACTATATAATAATTTGTTTATTCTCATTAGTGTCACATACGACTTCAGACTGAAACATCTCAGAGACTATAAAATGAAACTATATAAATCCTTTCGATTTCATTTTCTATGAATTGAACTTAGAGTTTGTGACTACTAAATATTTTTTTAAAATACCTGTTCTAAAAAAATATTTAAATTCAAATATCGGCAAAACTATAACTTATTTGATAGATGGCACAATGTGTCCACCTGGAATGTTTGCTTTCTGGTTAAGAATTCATTGATCATAATATCATATACTAATCACAATATCATTCACTGATCACCATATATTCTTTTATTGCTGGTGTAGCTGCAATGGGTTTACTAGTATGTGAATAATATGGGGATCAGAACAACCTCCATGCTGCAGATGAACATGAAAAAGACAACTCAAAGGTTGGTCCTTTTTTCTGTATTGAAAACACTATTATTGTCACCATCTACCAAGACATTCTAGAAGAATTTCTGATCTCTCAGCTTAAGCATTTTCAATCAAATGTGTACTATCAACAAAATGGTGCTCCTCTACATTAGAGGAAATCAGTGTGGAAGCTTCTTAACCATGTTTTTCCAGAGTGCTGGATAGGGAAAGTCGGGTCTCATTCCCTTATTTCTTATGATTATCAGACATTGCACCTTTTGACTTCTTATGGCTATATATTTTTTTTTTTATTATTTTATTTTAAATGTTACAAATACAAATCAAAGATTGCAGAAAGCAAACACATATCAGACATTGTTTATGAGATACCTGTGCATCTATTTATTATTTTATTTTAAATGTTACAAATACAAATCAAAGATTGCGGAAAGCAAACACATATCAGACATTGTTTATGAGATACCTGTGCATCATGATGATGATGATGATGATGATCTAAAACAGGGGTGGGCAATTATTTTCTGCTGAGGGCCGGATTAACAATTTTCAGGAGGAAGCGGGCCATATAAAAATTGAAATGTACCTAAGGCCGAATTTAACCTCATGACACTATTATGTAATTATGTAATGAAATTATTGATGATAACATTAGCTAATCTTTTAATAATTAATAAAACTACTTTGACATAAAATGACTACTTAAATTCAAGCAAGATTTATTCTTGCACAAAGAATATTCCTCTCACCATCACACGGGATAAGAATAATGGTTGCTGCCAATTTATCTGCACATGTTCTTGTCAATCTCGCTATCGTGTGTAGCCACTTTTGTGATACTTAAACAACGAATGTATTCATGTATTAATAATAATCGCTATCGTGTGTAGCCACTTTTGTGATACTTAAACAACGAATGTATTCATGTATTAATATTTTTAAAATATACTTTTCTTGTGTTTTTTTAGTTTTTGTTTGTATGCAAAGAGTTCAAAAGCATCCGTAGAAACTATTGTTTTCATTAGAAACATTAGAAAATAACTCGTCCTACGAATAAATTCTGATAATTTTCTTTAAAAGCATAAGTATTTTATCAAACTGATTGATTGCTAACAACCTATTACATCAGAATGTTATAAAATATTAGATACCTACATAATTAATTTTGTAAAAACAAATTTACAGCTTAATGTGAATGATGAAATTTACCATGTTCATGGTTAATTATAGCATCAAAATTTGGAGTAATTCAGTAGTGTGCATGTACACTAGCGAGAGTATTCATTATTTTATTTTTACTTTTCGACTAGAATTTTACAAATGTGGCATTGAAATTGTAATATATTCTAGTTTATGCGACGGGCTGTATAAGATGCCTTCGCGGGCCGGATACAGCCTGTGGGCCGCCGAAATTGTAATATATTCTAGTTTATGCGACGGGCTGTATAAGATGCCTTCGCGGGCCGGATCCAGCCTGTTAGCATGCTTTTTGCCCACCCCTGATCTAAAAGATAGGATTGTAGATGCAATAACATCTGTTACATAAGACATACTAGAAAATGTATGATGAAATGGAATATCATTTGGACATATTCAAAGCAATAAAAAAGACTCTTGGAAGTTGTATAACACGAAGACAAACTTTTTGAGTTACTCTACAAAATACACAAAAAGGGTTAATTTTTTGTTTTGTTCAAAAAATATTACATTTTCTTTTTCAAAAAAATCTTTTATCTATATAATATTGAATATTATTTAAAACTCCTTTATCATTCAGTATATTTTATTATTTATTTCACTAATATAATTTGATTATTAAAAATAAATTTACTTAATAAACTAACACTATTTCAGCTTTATTTAATTTATGATAATATTTTTTCAAAAAAATTAAAACCTAAAAATATATATGTTTTTAAAATATATACAGTGAATTCTGCTTAATTGGGACACGTTGGGACTAAGCCATTTTGGCCCAATTAAGCAGCTGCTCCAATTAAACAAAGTAGTAATAAATTCAAAAAATAAAATACATAAGTCAAGATTTCCAAGACGAAGTCAGAGGAGATCAGTAAAAAGCTAATATTAGGTACCTATTTTAATAAAGCATTAAAATAAATACCTAATTATTATTTCTTTATTTATGAATTACATATTTTATCAAACAAAAATCAGCACTATTTTGCAGTAGAGAGAACTTTTATTTTTAAAAAAACTTCGCTAACGTTTTCGGTTCTACACCATCATCAGGCAATATACGAATTACAATGGAATTCTAAAATAGAAGGTTTATTTTACCTTCTATTTTAGAATTCTGTCAGAATTCTAAAATAGAAGGTAAAATAAACCTTCTATTTTAGAATTCCATTGTAATTCGTATATTGCCTGATGATGGTGTAGAACCGAAAACGTTAGCGAAGTTTTTTTAAAAATAAAAGTTCTCTCTACTGCAAAATAGTGCTGATTTTTGTTTGATAAAATATGTAATTCATAAATAAAGAAATAATAATTAGGTATTTATTTTAATGCTTTATTAAAATAGGTACCTAATATTAGCTTTTTACTGATCTCCTCTGACTTCGTCTTCAACACTGGGCTGCTGCTGTTCACTCCGCTAACTAAGAAAACCATTGATCTAATGCTTCTTTGACTTCTGGATCCTTTCCATCAAGTTTTCTTCTGGATTTTCTTGGAATTTCTTTCTGTAATGCCCACTCTTCATGCAGTTGATTTTATTGTTGTAGGGGAGACACTATTGTAGATTTTGGCTTATTTCAGCGAGTCTACAATGGCTTGTATTAAAATTGTTTCATCATGATAATTATGTTTTAATAATAATGTGTCATACAGGAAAACAATAGGAACAATATTTTCTAATAGGAAAACAAAAAATGAGTGGAGAATATGGAAAAATATTTGAGCAATATATTAGAATAAGTTTTAATGCCCCTATATGTTGTTAAATTCACTGTTATGTATTTTGGATAATATACCTGCTCACTTAATGAAATGACATTATGAATTTATAATTTGTGTATTATTTATAGTTTTAATGCATTCTGTTGAGTAATCAAAGTATATAATAATTGCAAGTAAAATTATGACTACTTAAACATCACCAAAAACATTAATATTGATCCTACTGAAATATATGTACCCAATACATTTGCATGATGAATTAATACATCTTGGATTCAATACACTTCCATTTTCTGGAATGATTGATTTTTCAAAACAGTCTGGATACACTAAAAAATGCAGGCAGTCTCCGACTTACATAGATCCATACTTATGTAAAGATTCCCTGACTTAAAAAATACATATAGATCATAGTGGATAAAGCTAAACAGTGATACAAGCATTTTTCTCCTAATTTCAATCATTTATTATATGTACATGAATTTTATATACCTATTAGGTTATTTTTAGTTAATGAACTGTGTCTGGACTCATCCTGGAAAACCTGGAAGGTGAGACACTGAATTGAATTCTGATCCTTCAAGATGGTAAGTGATTGCTTTACCATGCAGTTATATGCTTATTCTTTAGTATAACTATTTTTAATGTTACATCACTAACATAGTATAAAGTCTGTTTTAGTAATGTTTAGGATATATACTTCCATGCATTTGTATTTTAATTTTACTTGAAAATTTACCTGGAAAACCTGGAAGGTGAGACACTGAATTGAATTCTGATCCTTCAAGATGGTAAGTGACTGCTTTACCATGCAGTTATATGCTTATTCTTTAGTATAAGTATTTTTAATGTTACATCACTAACATAGTATAAAGACTGTTTTAGTAATGTTTAGGATATATTCTTCCATGTATTTGTATTTTAATTTTACTTGAAAATTTGCAGAATGATTCTCTTATATAAGTCTGGGATTGCCTGTATATTCTGTGCTGTTTATATACAATAAAATATAAAAAGAAAAAAAGAGTAGCTTATTCTCCTTCCATAATTGATTACTCTGTCCCATTTTTAAATATTTGTGCAATATTCTATTATTATTTAATATATATGTGATTTCCAATTTCAATTTTTTTCTTTATTATCAAAATAAAATGTTAATATTTTTCCTTCATAATATATTCAATATATAAATTATCACAAAATTCATTTTTTATTAAAATTAATATAGTATATCATATTTTAGACATTTTTCTATAATATAGTTCTCTATGCATATTTTCGTGTGGTTTCTGTATTTCAGAAATATTTAAATTGTTCTAAGACTAGACATTTCAATTGGAAGGTAGTATATTATTTTCATTTAATTCTTGCATATTAATTTAATCAAAATTAATAAAAATATTTATTTGCAGTGTAAAAATATTTTTGATTAGTTTTATATTTTTGGTTAAATAAAACATGTTGATGATTTTAAAATTTAAGTTTTTATCTATTTTTAACAAGCTTAATTATTTTTAGCTACATTCATTTCTTCTCCTTTGCCCCAATCTCTCTTTTCTTGATGTATCATATACAAATATTACTGATTCTGCATTTAAAGGGTAAGCTTTTTGTAATAAAAATTTAAATCTGTTTTTTTTTAATATATCAAATATATTTAAAAATTTTTCAGATTGATCAAAACAAGAGCATGTTTAAATCTGAAACATCTAGATTTGTCCGGTTGTCGTGAATTTGGTGACTTAGGATTATATCGTTTAAGTGAATGTTTCTATTCAGCAGAAATACTCTCATCAGATATTACAACTAATATGATCAGTGATGCTTGTATTGAAAAATCATCAAATATTAAAACTATTTCCCAAAATAAGGCAAATGATCAAAAATTTGTAAATATTCCAAAGACTACAAATATTCATCAGAAATGTTTAAAAAAAGACATATTTGAAGATATTGTTATATGTGAATTAGAAAAATTATCAAGACAGTGCCCATTTTTTTCAGCTGGCTTATGTTGTCAAAATATTGCTTGTGATTCTTTTAATACATTTAAACAGAGATCAGTTTATACAAGGACAGAAAATTTTGAGAAAGTGTATAACAATAGAACGTTTCCCAAAACAAGTTCAAGTGAAAGTGTACAAATTGTTAGTGGACTAAAGTTTCTTAGTTTATCAGGATGTTATCAAATAACTGATAAAGGATTGAGGTAAGAAAAATTATTTTGCTACATTTTTAGTATGAAATATTGATGATTATAACTCTATTCAGTTTATGATAAAAATCAATAATTTTATATAGGTATTATGTTTTAATCTGTTTTACATTATCAGCACTGCCATGAGGATATAAGGCACTCTTGTGCAAATTCTTATAATGGTACCCTTGACCAGAACAGTTTTAGCAACAGCCACTTTCCATCTTTGAGGTAAGAAAAATTATTTTGCTACATTTTTAGTATGAAATATTGATGATTATAACTCTATTCAGTTTATGATAAAAATCAATAATTTTATATAGGTATTATGTTTTAATCTGTTTTACATTATCAGCACTGCCATGAGGATATAAGGCACTCTTGTGCAAATTCTTATAATGGTACCCTTGACCAGAACAGTTTTAGCAACAACTATTAACTAGTTTTAGCAACAACTATTTTGCCCAGTAATTCAGTATTGAATACTGAATTACTGGGCAAAATAAATCCTGCCATAGGTGTCCCTTTGTGGAGCAATCATTCTAATTTGTAGAAAACAGATGGACTAGTTAGATCCCAGTCCCCTGAAATTTTTCCAGGGGAAAGGATCCAGAATCAAACAAAATCCTCCTGAATAGAAAACTTAAAAAATTTTTGGGTTTGCCAGATTGACTACTTAGACTGGTTTTTTCCCTGTGGAGTTTAATGTTGCTTTCCATCCAGTGTATTCTAAGCAATGGAGCAATTTGCTGCCTCATTGTGCCTATTCCTTTTAGTGAGGTCAAGTGGAAGATAGAGTTCAACAAGTTGCACCCAAACTTTAGACTGGTTTTTTCCCTGTGGAGTTTAATGTTGCTTTCCATCCAGTGTATTCTAAGCAGTGGAGCAATTTGCTGCCTCATTGTGCCTATTCCTTTTGGTGAGGTCAAGTGGAAGATAGAGTTCAACAAGTTGCACCCAAATTCCACTTGAAAAATTGGAAGTGTGGCACCCAAGAATTGACCTGGATCTTTCAGGTTGGAAGTCAGCATACTTCCACCATAACCATTCAGCTGACCCCAAAAGGAGAATTAATAAAGGAACAAAAAGCATTTTGCAGTAATATACAGTATATAAAGGAGAGACTATCGAATCCATGGAAGAGGGTGAAGTGTTCAAGTATTGGGATTCCAGCAAGCCAGACTCACAGAACAGAAGAAAACTAAATAAACATTGTATTCCAGCAAGCCAGACTCACAGAACAGAAGAAAACTAAACAAGATTATCAACAGCAAGCCAGACTCACAGAACAGAAGAAAACTAAACAAACATTGTCAAAGCTATACGACTCACAGAACAGAAGAAAACTAAACAAACATTATCAGAACTATACACCAAATGGAAGAGGGTGAAGTGTATAAGTATTTGGGATTCCAGCAGGCCAGACTCGGAAGAGGGTGAGGTGTATAAATATTTGGGATTCCAGCAAGCCAGACTCACATAGAAAACTAAACAAACATTGTCAAAACTATACACCAACAGATTAAATACGAAAACTAAACAAGCCAGCAGGCCAGACTCACAGAACAGAAGAAAACTAAACAAACACTATTTTTGGGATTCCAGCAAGCCAGATTCATAGAACAGAAGAAAACTAAACACACACTGTCAAAACTATCACCAACAGATTAAATAACATTCTCAAAACACATCTGAATGGAAAAAAAACAGTGAAAGCCATCAACACATTCGCCGAACAGATTAAATAACATTCTCAAAACACATCTGAATGGAAAAAACATTAAATAACATTCTCAAAACACATCTGAATGGAAAAAACACAGTGAAATCAAAACATCTGAATGGAAGAAACACAGTGAAAGCCATCAACACATTTGCCATAACTTTACTGACTTACTCTGAATGGAAAAAACACAGTGAAAGCCATCAACACATTCGCCATACCTGTACTGACTTACCAAAAAACACAGTGAAAGCCATCAACATATTTGCCATACCTATACTAACCAGTGAAAGCCATCAACACATTTGCCATACCTATACTGACTTACTCCTCTGGAGTGATACAGTGGACACGGAACTAGAATCACTCCAAAGATAAACATGAACAACATATACAAAATACCAATACCATCACCCAAAATCTACTGTAGAATGAACTACTCTCCCATGCAAGGAAAGAGGACGTGGCCTTATTGACATCCCACATTTTTACATGATAGACAGATCTATAATCTGAGAGAGTTCTTCCATAAAAAACAACATATATCACAACTATACAAAGCTATAAGCAGATAGAAACATAACACCATTAAATCTTCAGAACAATACTCCATGCCAAATAGGTAACACTGCACACATACAAGAAAAGAAAACATCCTGGTGTAGAAAGGAACTCCATGACAGACACCCACATGACCTTCAAAAACACTTCATAGATGCTAAAGAAGTGGCGTAGTGAGGGGGCAAGGGGTCTATCATGCTCCGGGTGCCACTTGTAGAGGGGCACCAAATTCTTATTATGAGTATATTCTATATATTATATTACTATATGTTTTTCAGGGGTGCAAAAAAGGTATCAAAGAAAAGAAAACATCCTGGTGTAGAAAGGAACTCCATGACAGACACCCACATGACCTTCAAAAACACTTCATAGATGCTAAAGAAGTGGCGTAGTGAGGGGGCAAGGGGTCTATCATGCTCCGGGCGCCACTTGTAGAGGGGCACCAAATTCTTATTGTGAGTATATTCTATATATTATATTACTATATGTTTTTCAGGGCCATGGCAGACATCCGCATGACTTACAGAAACACTTCATTGACGCCAAAGCATCAAACAGCTGGTTAGTCAGGGGGATCTATTTACTGAAACAGAAGGGTTTATATTAGCAATACAAGACCAGGTAATAAACACGAAAAACTACAGAAAATACTTACTAAAGGACAGCACATTAACACACTTGAGGTAAGAAAAATTATTTTGCTACATTTTTAGTATGAAATATTGATGATTATAACTGTATTCAGTTTATGATAAAAATCAATCATTTTATATAGGTATTATGTTTTAATCTGTTTTACATTATCATCAGCACTGCCATGAGGATATAAGGCACCCTTGTGCAAATTCTTATAATGGTACCCTTGACCAGAACAGTTTTAGCAACAGCCACTTTCCATCTATTGAATACTGAATTACTGGGCAAAATAAATCCTGCCATAGGTGTCCCTTTGTGGAGCAATCATTCTAATTTGTAGAAAACAGATGGACTAGTTAGATCCCAGTCCCCTGAAATTTTTCCAGGGGAAAGGATCCAGAATCAAACAAAATCCTCCTGAATAGAAAACTTAAAAAATTTTTGGGTTTGCCAGATTGACTACTTAGACTGGTTTTTTCCCTGTGGAGTTTAATGTTGCTTTCCATCCAGTGTATTCTAAGCAATGGAGCAATTTGCTGCCTCATTGTGCCTATTCCTTTTAGTGAGGTCAAGTGGAAGATAGAGTTCAACAAGTTGCACCCAAACTCCACTTGAAAAATTGGAAGTGTGGCACCCAAGAATTGACCTGGATCTTTCAGGTTGGAAGTCAGCATACTTCCACCATAACCATTCAGCTGATCCCAAAAGGAGAATTAATAAAGGAACAAAAAGCATTTTGCAGTAATATACAGTATATAAAGGAGAGACTATCGAATCCATGGAAGAGGGTGAAGTGTTCAAGTATTGGGATTCCAGCAAGCCAGACTCACAGAACAGAAGAAAACTAAACAAACATTGTCAAAACTATACACCAACAGATTAAATAACATTCTCAAAACACATCTAAATGGGAAAAAACACAGTGAAAGCCATCAACACATTTGCCATACCTATACTGACTTACTCCTCTGGAGTGATACAGTGGACACGGAACTAGAATCACTCCAAAGATAAACATGAACAACATTTACAAAATACCAATACCATCACCCAAAATCTACCGTAGAATGAACTACTCTCCCATGCAAGGAAAGAGGACGTGGCCTTATTGACATCCCACATTTTTACATGATAGACAGATCTATAATCTGAGAGAGTTCTTCCATAAAAAACAACATATATCACAACTATACAAAGCTATAAGCAGATAGAAACATAACACCATTAAATCTTCAGAACAATACTCCATGCCAAATAGGTAACACTGCACACATACAAGAAAAGAAAACATCCTGGTGTAGAAAGGAACTCCATGACAGACACCCACATGACCTTCAAAAACACTTCATAGATGCTAAAGAAGTGGCGTAGTGAGGGGGCAAGGGGTCTATCATGCTCCGGGTGCCACTTGTAGAGGGGCACCAAATTCTTATTATGAGTATATTCTATATATTATATTACTATATGTTTTTCAGGGGTGCAAAAAAGGTATCATGCCCTGGGCGCAAGTTATGCTTGCTACGCCACTGCGCTAAAGTGTCAAACAGCTGGTTAGTCAGGGGGATCTATTTACTGAAACAGAAGGGTTTATATTAGCAAAACAAGACCAGGTAATAAACACGAAAAACTACAGAAAATACTTACTAAAGGACAGCACATTAACACATGACACCTGTAGGAAATGTCACATAGCACCCGAAACAATTCAACACATTACATCTGGTTGCAAGCTGCTTGCACAAACAGATTATCTGCACAGACACAACCAAGTAGCAAACATAATACACCAAAAGCTTGCAACCAAATACAAATTAATAAATTCACTTACACCATACTACAAATACATACCAGACACAATCCTAGAAAACTCAACACACAAGATTTATTACGACAGAACAATCTAACAGACAAAACCATACACTACAACAGACCAGACATCACACTCATAGACAAGCAGAACAAAATTATCTACATTATAGACATCTCAATACCAGACACGCAACATCCAGGATGCATTCACCCAAAAAATTAGCAAATACACAGAACTTTCACAAGAAATTAAGCATCTCTGGGGAATGCAAAAGGTAGTCACAGTGCCCATCATTCTCTCCTCCACAGGAGTAATCCCTCACACACTACACAAAAGCCTCAAAACATTAGATCTACTTCCCAAGACATACATAACACTACAAAAAACATCACTACTCAGTACATGCAACATAGTAAGAAAGTTTCTCAGCACTGACAGAGATAGTTAACACACCATTAAACTTCACAAGTAGCTGTGTGTTGACTCATGTCCAACATAGCACTTTGACTCGGAGTTACTCCGTGCCCACATTGATATACTATACCATAATAATAATGTACTCAGTACATGCAACATAGTAAGAAAGTTTCTCAGCACTGACAGAGACAGTTAACACACCATTAAACTTCACACGTAGCTATGTGTTGACTCGTGTCCGACATAGCACTTTAATCCGGAGTTACTCCGTGCCCACATTGATGTACTATACCATAATAATAATGATGCTAATCACATTCAATACAGTGTATACATGTAGTTTTATATAGTTAGAGATTGTTTGATAATACAAATACAATTATTTATAAAATCACAATATAAATTATACAGAAAAATAATTTCAATCATAATATTAATATAGTTGTCAAAAATATAAAAATCACATTGTTATTGTTCTGGCTTCTGAATCAACAAAATTTTTAATTTTTTTAATGTTTAAATTATCTACATTGTTTGCTATAGATACATTGAAGGGCAAATGTTAAGTTATAAATCATTTCTCTTAATTTTTTTTAATTAAAAATATGAAATTTGAAAACGTCATACACTATTGGCAATATCAAATCTCAAATTTCTATAAAAGTTATGCAGAGATCTAGTTGTTTTCATTTTTGGAATTTTTATATGTAATTCTGTAATAGTCAAATCTTAGAAAATGCATAATAGACATCATTTAACTGATTTCCTTGATCCCTGTGGTATAATGCCGCTTTCCACCTACTGGGTATTAAGTAACAGAGCATAAACATGGTCATCATGGGCTGCCAACACCTCTTGGTGAGGTCAGTTATCAAGTGGAAGATGGATTTACCAAGCTGAGTTTAAACCTCTTCTGAAAAAATTGGAGATATGAGACCAAGAATTGAATCCAGAGCTTCTAGGATGGAGATACAGCATGCTTCCATTGCAACCATACAACTGACCTTAGCTGATCGATTGTGATGTTGTGCTATTGGTTTAGATGGAGATAAAATTGAGTAAAGCTGATATAGCAAGAAAATATATCAAAAATGATTGATTATATTGAGATTATGGAAACAGTTTTAGGATACAATGGATATCATGTGAGGACATGTTGAGGGATGTCCTCATTCCATAAGATTTCAAAATGATATTATCTGCAAATACCAATTAAGTATTATAGAAGTATGAACTGTCCTCAACTTGCAACTTTCTGAAGCTATTGGAAGAAGAATTAAGATAAACTGTGATCAGAAGGATTATTAAATTTGGCTTTTATGGACTTGTGGAGCAAAGTTCTGTTTGCAGATGAGTCTAATTCCAGTCTGCAATATGAATTTATAGAATAACTTTTTTATTCTTTAGAGAATTTGGTACAAGATATCTGCTATTAAACATTAGAGCAGGGGTGGGCAAATTTTTGGGAGAAAGGGCCATATTGCATCAATGAAATTTAGCCTAGGGCTGCACTTTCCCAGCGATCCTTATCTTTCACCATCTGACTGCCTACATGGGTGTGGATGTAGCCTGTGATTGGAAGTGATTCTGTCCTTCAGTAATCTATCTGATTGGAAAGGGCGTAAAACAAAATAGCAAAAAAAAAACTCCCAAAATCCTGCCTTCACCTAATAACTGTCTGAAGTGATAAAATTCTCTTAGAAAATTATGTAGCCAAAAAATAGAAAGATCTTAAGGGGTGCATTTGCTGACTAAGATATTATAAAAGGGTGAGATGTTAAAATTAAGCTAATTTTCTTACTAGATCAGCTTTCATTGGTGTTATATGAATCACAGGTTTGAATAATGCCAGCTGTCCGAAAAAAGTGAAACGCCATTTTCAGTGAAGCTTGGCAGGGTTGAAATTCTTTTAAATTATATATTAAAATTATATTTTAAACACACCTGTTTAGGAAACAATAATTAAAAACACACCTGTGTAGGAAATTGCACAAATATTAAATACAAATACTGTGAAATTACAAAAGATATTAAGTTGATTGACTGACGAAAACAATTTTATTTGATTTTGAATGTATTTTGCAACCAATTTTCTTATGAAATGACATTTATTCTGGTTAATGGTTAATCAAATCTATTTTTGTAAGAAATATGATACTCTGTAATGGCATTTAAAGTTTACAATATGAATTATTATTTATTACTTTTCTAGAAATTACATAAACTATATTTCTGAGATATGGAACAGATTTGATATTTTTTTGTATTCGTTTTATTTATCGATAAAATTTTTGGCATTATAACTATTAGTTGGAGGGCCACGGTTTGCCCACCCCTGCATTAGAGAAATCTATCATTTTAAATATGAAAATCTATTAGTATAATGGCTGTACAAATTCCATATCTTTGATAAAGGTAGTTTTTAAATGAACAGCATCAGGAATTTTGAATGCTATCTGAATGGACAGCATTAGAGAAATGAGATCTTTGAACCATATATTCTTCTATTTGCAAATGCAGTAGGTCCAGAATTCATATTATTGGATGATAATTAATACCTAAGCATCAGGAATTTTGAATGCTATCTGAATGGACAGCATTAGAGAAATGAGATCTTTGAACGATATATTCTTCTATTTGCAAATGCAGTAGGTCCAGAATTCGTATTATTGGATGATAATTAATACCTGTCCATGCAGGTCTTGTCCTATGGATCAATATCTTGATAAACAGAGAATTGATTTGAATGGATTAACAAACCAAATCTTCTAATGTAAATCTGATTGATCATGCAAGAGATGCTCTTGGAAGATAAATTGCTGCTGCATTTCTTCCACCCCAGAAGTTTTGTTGAGCTTAAGATTGCTCCCTTTTGCATGAATGATTATTAATAACCTAAAAACTATTTAATAATGTGCCCATTGTGAGAGAATGCACTGAGGCCTGCATTGCAGTCTGAAGTGATCATATTCCTTATTAAGATTAGTTTCGTGATTTTCATAGATTATTATTTTGATCATTTTGACTATTTTGAAATTTAACTCTTGAATTAAAAAAAAACAAACTAAAATCTTTTAATTTGTATGTGTAAAAAAAAAAAAAAAAAAAAAAAAACAAACTAAAATCTTTTAATTTGTGTGTGTTTGTATATATATATTTAAGCAAAATAATAATAATTGTGATCTTAAGATCATGAAGTTTCAATGACATTTCATTTTAAATTTTCTTATAAAACTTATTTTTTGTGTTTTGTAACTTTTGCTCTTTGGTATATTATTCTCAGACCATTAATTTTGTTTCTACAGAAGTCACATGAATTGCCAAAAACAAATTATTTGGATACAGTAATGTTTCAGACAAAAACATATACTAAAAGCTTTTTTGATTCTGAATCACATAGTATAAGTCAAATTTCTCATTCTTGACAATAATTATTTTCCATATTATAAAAATTTGCATATTTTAATAACAAAGATATTTCAAAAAAAAAATTCCGTTCTGAATCACATAGTATAAGTCAAATTTCTCATTCTTGACAATAATTATTTTCCATATCATAAAAATTTGCATATTTTAATAACAAAAATAGATATTTCAAAAACAAAATTCTCATTCTAGCAAATATCCTTAAGAAACTTCAAAGTTTCATCTTCATCAGTTCAATAACCATTGAGCAAAATTTAGCTCCAACATACCATATTTTTAAGAATATTGTGATATTTTTTTTAGTTTAATTGATCAATAATTATATATATCTTAGTAATTGTTCAACCAGAGAACTTCAGTAAATACTCAATTGGAGAAGAATTTCAAGATGTCTAATGCAGCATGTCCACATTTTCTATGATAAGTAGTTGCTAAGTTATAAATGACAAAAATGTACTAAAATGTTCATGACATCACATAACATGTCATGACATTTTAGTATCTATTGCAACAGTCATTGCCACTAAAGCATTTAAACAAAAATCCAAAAAGAGCATCATAAAATTGTGTTAAAACCATGTTTCAATCAGCATTTTAAAAAGTTTGGGGGCACAGGATTCAAAAATCTGATAAATATCTGTATAAAAATTTGATTGGTCTGTAAATATGCAAATATCTCAAGAATCATTGAAGATGTTCAAAAACTGACAATAAACTTTATTCAGTTTAATTTCTTATATATCTTTTAAGAATAGTCCATCAAAATTAAAGATTTGTGATGGCAAGAAAATGAAGTTAACCAAACAAAATTAACAAGTTTACAAATTTTAATGTAATTAAATTTCAATTAAATACTTTGCATTTTTTAATTCATTTACATTTTTTACATTTTACAGTGTTTATAAAATTGTGTTATATATTAATTTAAAGAAATTAAAAATTTTTTATTACAGGTAATAAATAACTTTGAGTTAGTTTGCTGTTTTAGTGAACTAATAAAGTAAAAACTTGTAAACCAATATTTTATATTCCTCATAGACATGATAAAATCAGGAGTTTAGCCTCACCAAAGCAATTTGACTATAATAAAATTAAATAAAGGCCAACAAAATTAATAGTTTGATTAAACAATTATTTATTTTTTACAGAAATGAAAGCATGACCTTTAAAATCAAACAAATTGTTATAATAATTATCATAATATTAAAGAAATTTTATTCTTCATTTATTATTGGCAGATAGGTAGATGATCTTTAATATAGATGAATTAATTTAAGCACAGTCCAAGAAAGTTATGCCAATAAAACTAGAGAGCACATATTTCTACTTCTTAGCCACTAATTTGTCATCTGCTATAAAATTAGAAAAATCAATGTTTTTGCTACACAATCGTATTGTATTTATTGCAAGTAATGGTCATATTTTAAATTATTTTGATTATTCATATTTGAGAAAAACTTGGAACTTGTAAACAAAAGAACTACCTGTATTTTTAGCAAAATATTTTAGTTGACAAACAAACAAAAACAAAAAAAAAGTATAGCTTTTAAATGTAAAAATTGATTTAAACACTGCAACAGAAATGTTTTTGCTTTTTAAAACTATATTTGATTGTTTTAGATGTGTTCTAATAAAATAATTATTAGGACATTATTTTATAAAAAAAAATTTCCTTATTCAATTTGAAGATCTGATATATAAATGATTTATTAACATATACATTACATAGAACAAAATACATTTCTAATAATTTATTTATTTAAAGTATATTATGTTGATGTGGTGGTGATTTTGTTTTTACATTTAAAAGAATAGTTTTCTTAAATTGGAAAGCAAAGTGCAAATCAGTGCAGTTCATTAACACAGAAATTTATAAAACAAGGGATATCTGTATTTTAATAAATATTTACCTATCAAAATTTTTGTCTGCATACCTTTATATTTTCTTGCCATATTCATTGCATTATCATATATATGACTGAGATCTATAATCAGCAAAATTCAAACCAGCTTTAGTTTCCTAAAAATTTAGTCATTTCCACTAAATTAAGAAGGAAAGAAAATTTTATGAGAAGGAAATTCTTAGTTATAATATTGCTAATTTAATCATTATAATGCTTGCTGATTTGAAAATTAAATGCCTTTAAATATAAAATTCAGTAGATGGAAATATTTGGAAGCATGTCATGTTTTATTATTAAATTTCTTTCTTTTTACAGATACTTTGCCGAAAGTGGAATCTTAACTCATTTACAACATTTAGATGTATCAGGATGTTGGAACTTAACTGGACCTGGTTTGATGGCAGTTGTTTCATTATCTTCAGATCTTCTGCCAGAAAACCTTTATTATTGTGATCACATTCAAAATGGACCTTATGCAGAGTCTGCAAATGGTTGCCAAAATTTGCAGAGTGAAGTGAGAGCCTGTTGTTGTGGGCAACAGAGATAGAATTATGCTCATTGTTATGCTGTGTTAAAACAATTTTATTTTACAGTTATATAAAAAGTACCATGTTTTGAAATAAGTTCTTATAATCAAATCCTGAATTGTAACTGCTTTCTTGAATACATTCAAAAAAAGAAAATACAATAGCTTTTAATAATGTAGCACAATAAAATAGATCTGAGTAATTTTTTTATTAGTTATATTTTAATATTTTATGTCAAGTACAATGCTCTTGTACAATCAATCATATTTGTTATAGATTGTTACAGTTGAATATTTAAATTGCTAAATTTTTGTTTAAAAGAATTTTTTTGTCTAAATTGCATAATTGACTCACTGTCCTTTATTTAAATATTTTTTTGATTTTGATAAAACAGCAGTCTTTAATAAACAATAGCTCAATAGCAAGTTAAGTTCAGAAATTAAATTGAAATGCGGGGTCCTTGGCTTATGACAGAGCTTGATTCAAACCTCACTATTTTAAGACAGAGTGGTCATAAGTTAGAAATGCTCAAAATTTATGAATTTCTCATGATAAATATTTATTATTACATTCCACTTTATTATAATAAAATTAACAAACACAAAAATACAAGAACCAGACAAAAAAGGATGTGTTTTTGTAAATTAACATTAGTCAGGGATATGAATCCATTGTTTATTTGAATTGATCAATCACAGAATTTATTGATGACATCACTGTCATAAGTATGCATGACAAGAAATACTTGTATAATTTTAGTTTTTAGTAAGTTAGACTGTAAAAAAGGAAAGAATGCCAAGTTAAAAATGATATTCTGCTTAAAAACTGCATAAAATGAGAGCCGATAAAAATAATCTATCAAATGAAGCTGAAAATAAAACTAAATATTTTCTAAAATAGTGAGAATGTAGAAAATATCAAAAGTGATAATATTGATATGACCAAGATTAATTATCACAGATTTATTTAAACTTAAAATAATATAAAATTATGGTGATTATATTTTTCATAATTTAACTCATTTGATGATATATTTAGCTAAATAAAAATAAAATTTAAAATATAGTAATTAATAATTCTAAAAATTACAACACAATATGTTAAGAGCCTTTGTTATTTTGTTACTTCTATATTACATGAACATGATTGATGAGAATAAATGTTCCATGAAATTCTTGGTTCTTAAAAGATACCCAGGTAGTCAGGCTTGAGTATACTGTATAAAATGTTAAAAGGAATATATATGTTTGCATTTCTATAACTGTAATATAAATTAATTTGCTTGTCTGACGAAAAACACTATTTGTTTACTATCAGCAGTATAGCAGAGAGGAGGAGCGCTAAACAGAAAACCCAGAATCTTTGTATTTAGAAATCCTTGCAGTGAGAAGTAAGAATTTTCAAGAATATTCAACATTCAAAGCAATCATGTTCATTTAATGTATAAGTGACAAAGAAAATAATCTTACATAACCTATTGGCATGATAACTGTAGAGTTATTTTTGCAATCATATTACTACCCTAAATATGACAGTCCTACAAATGGACCAGTCATATCAGTTGAATTGGCTGTATAGAAATACATCAACTCATCCACATCTTTGAAAATTTTCATGAAGATTATAAATTTAATCCTTCAATTCCTATTCTTCATAGTTTGCTAATCCCATCCTAAGTGTGGGTAGCCAAATTATGGAGAAAAGGAATTTAAGAGGATGCAATTGATTTATTCTCACATTTTGAAGTATGTTTAGATATCTCTCTGCATGCAGTGTTGTATGCAGAATGACGCATGCCTCAATGCGCACCAGCTGCATGATGAATGCAGCTTTCCCCTTTGCGTTCACACAGAGGACATATTGCAGAAAATGCTGACATGAAAAGTTATATACTGCCGCTTTAGACTTCAATCTTTTAATTTTATTTAAAATGGATTTCGTATCCATTTGTTATTTATCACCAAATTCTTGTATAACATCATGTCGTGTTTCCCGGTTTTTATATAATTTATGAAAAGATTGCCATAAAATAACTTGACGACGATAATCTTCAATAAATTGAATTTTCTCCACGCCCAATTCATAAAGCAAAGAAAAATTTACGAAAAAAGTGTAAAAATAAAACAAGATATTACACGATTGCTTGCATTTCATGTGTAATCCAATTAGGATGGGGAATACCAGTGGCGTAGCAAAGGGAGGTACGATTGCTTGCATTTCATGTGTAATCCAATTAGGATGGGGAATACCAGTGGCGTAGCAAGGGGGTCTATCATGCCCCGGGCGCCACTGGCAGAGGAGCACCAAATTCTTATTACGAGTATATTCTATATATTATATATGTTTTTCGGGGGCGCCAAAAAGCTATCGTGCCCCGGGCGCCAGTTATGCTCGCTACACCACTGGGGAACACATGCGTCTTGCGCCTAGTATTTCATCAGATTTTGAGGTGCGCACCTTGTTGCATGTATCATTGCATGAAAAGTAGCACTCTCTAAACGTAACTTTACTACTCACTAGCTAATTACTATTAAAAATAGGCCGGAATGACCCTGTTTATTACCTAAGTAAGTATGATACCAAAAAGCGTGCAAGAAGAGGGACGCCGGCTGATGTTCCTCATCTACTAAGCAACTGTTACTATTATCGCCGTTGTCAATACTAATAACGTTTCAAAATGTATTATTTTAACTTATTGCAGTTATTTTTAAGTACATTAAAATATATTTTATTCAAATATTATGACTTGGAATCAATATTTTCCAATTTGTGTATGGTTTTGAGAATTCTAATGACTTCTAATATCACAATATCGTTATCGAAACTCAAATTATCGAGAATCAACCGAGGGTAAGAGAGGCTAATCAGTCTAGCATTAACTGCTATTTGGTTTTATTACCTAAGTAAGTATGATACCAAAAAGCGTGCAAGAAGAGGGACGCCGGCTGATGATCCTCATCTACTAAGCAACTGTTACTATTGTCGCCGTTGTCAATACTAATAACGTTTCAAAATGTGTTATTTTAACTTATTGCAGTTATTTTTAAGTACATTAAAATATATTTTATTCAAATATTATGACTTGTAATCAATATTTTCCAATTTGTGTATGGTTTTGAGAATTCTAATGACTTCTAATATCACAATATCGTTATCGAAACTCAAATTATCGAGAATCAACCGAGGGTAAGAGAGGCTAGTCAGTCTAGCATTAACTGCTATTTGGTGAGACCAAATAGCAGTTAATAGTTTCAAATGTTCTCAATAGTTTCAAATGTTTGTTTTAGGATGCACAGTTTATCTATCGAATGTTGTTCTAGGATAATTTTTTACAATTCGATTATAGCAATTTTACTTGAAACGTTATGTTGTTGCTATTTTAACATTCCAATCATTTCCTGATTATTAGGCCGCCACATTTCATGTCATACTCCAAGCTGTCAACACTGTCGACGATCTTTGTTCTCAATTTTACGCCAGTTTCCATTTTCTTTAGATACTAAATAGCGAACCTATTTAAAAGTATCTACATTGGGCAGCCTACAATAAGTTGTGTGGTCGTCCGTCACATGAAAAATAAAATCTAACCAGTTTGATTCGGAAAATTGACTATATCCGGTAGGGTGGAAATGCAACCTATTTTAGCCATGCCAAAATCTGATTGCTGCATGAAAATGCAACGCACTCCCACGTAACAATTAGGCTGATCCATGTGTATAATACATGTATTTCCATGGGTTGATCTGAAGGTGTCAGTCAGACTAGCAAAACGGATCCTTTCAGATTGAATCATATTGGCTGAAAGCCAAAACAGCTCCTGTGATCAATTAGGTTGAAAGTATTGGAAGATTAATATTAAATAAAATATAATTTTTAACACTATTATAAATAAACTGTTGTTATATTTAAGTTATATTAAAAGATATATGTATATAACAAAATAATTTTAAAAGTTAAGCTGCCATATTGGATATTCTGTAGTTGGCGGAAGTCACTTAAAATCCATCAGAGGCTGGCAAAGCCGATATCCATGAAGCCAACCAGAAATTTGAGAGGGGAAGTTCAACGATCCGGCCCAGACTTCGTTTGAAAAATTGGAAATATGGACCGGATCTTCCAAGGCAGCGAGTATTTTAGCATGCGGCCATCCTGCCGACAAAATTCTAGAGCAGGGCTGCCCAACCTTTTTATGGTCGTGAGCTACTTTTTTCACCTGAGTGATATAGCGATCTACCGATATCCAGGGAATAAAAGTACAAAAATAGCAATGTCATCTATATAATTCAAAATTTATTAAGTAAAAATAATTCTTCACAATACGAAAATAACTACAAATACATGGATATATAAACAAAAATTTTTTGACATCGTGTAGATTTTGCAATTGATTCAAAATTTGGATTTTATGACAAAAGAGATAATTTTAAAATTTTTACAAACATATTTTGTGGTAAATGTAAGTTGAATTTTAAATCTATAAATTTTGTGTGCTCTGCGTATTTCGGAGTCTTTCGGATATTCATTTTTCATAATTGGAGAGCATTGTTCGAAAATGTTTTTCGATATTTCCATTTTTTGGAATAGCAACAATTGGATTACATATTAGACAAGAGCATTTCACATTAACCATGGAAAAAAGAAATGTTCCCATTCATGATGGTGGTAATAAATTTTAATTTTCTTTTCCACGCTCATAATTATGGCTAAAAAAGAAAAAACTTCAATTATTTAAGTTTATTTATTAAAAAATTTAAATCTTTTGGTGCCGAATAACGATATATTGCTGTCCGGAAATGAGTAGTGTAATAGAGAAAGAAAAGATATTTGAACCTGTAGACGCATTTGTCCAACAAACTTTTGCTTACTCATCGAAATAAATCTTCATTTATTGTTTTTGATATACAGTATTATTAAATTCTACCGTTTGCTAAAAAAGAAAAAACTTCAATTATTTAAGTTTATTTATTAAAAAATTTAAATCTTTTGGTGCCGAATAACGATATATTGCTGTCCGGAAATGAGTAGTGTAATAGAGAAAGATATTTGAACCTGTAGACGCATTTGTCCGACAAACTTTTGCTTACTCATCGAAATAAATCTTCATTTATTGTTTTTGATATACAGTATTATTAAATTCTACCGTTTGATCTAATCTGCTATTACTTAATAAATGATAAAGAACACAAAGAACGAAAACATTGTGGTTTAACAAGCGAGTTGATCGGAAGATGGTTGGAGGCTTGCGATCTACTAAAAAGCTTGTCGCGATCGACGGGTTGGGCAGCCCTGTTCTAAAGCATAAAAAAAATTTATACGCTTAATATAACTAAAACATTTTTCATTTATATAAAATCAATCATTATATCCTCCTCTCTTTTTCCTAGTGACTTGTCACACTCCTCATGACAGGACTTTCCTTAATTTTTTGAACTAGTCCTTCATTCTTCAAGGGTTAAACCAATGAGTACCCCTCTATATCTTTACCCAACAACAACAGCTCTCATTATAATCAAAACTATTTTGAAAATGTTCAACTTGATTTCAGTCATCCTGGGTTATCTTTTATAAAAAACCAATCTAAAAGGCCCACATAATCCAAGCGTCAAGTGAAATATTTTCCTGCTAATGTAATTGTATATGATTTGAAATAGTGCAATATAAAAAAATTATTTGCATTTTTTTAGTCTGAAATATATGCAGAGCATCCTCATTGGTTTAACTTTGAAAGATGAAGTGAAAAAGAATATGAGAGAAATCTGACAAAGTGGTAGGTCACTAGTTAACACACACAGTTTTTTTTTGACATGCAAGTGAGACTGTGAATTCTATTCCTCACCTATGGAATATAAAAAATTATTAATAAGTCTAATTTTAATATAATTTAATTATTAATGTTAAAGTTTAAAATAATGCAGATTTCAAAATATTCAACAAGAATACAGATTCAAAAATGCCAAGAATATTTTTACTAGAAAGAAAAAAACAAGCACTTTTAGCGGTAATTTAAATAATCAAAATATCTGATTATTTTTGACTAATATATAGTCATTCTCAGCAAGCAAAAGAAAATGAAACAATAGAGCATAGCAAATAAAAATTTTAAATAATATAAATTATGAGTTTTATAATGCATAACAGATGATAAGAGTTTATTCAAAATAATTAACAAAATATCTGATTATTTTTGACTAATATATAGTCATTCTCAGCAAGCAAAAGAAAATGAGAAACAATAGAGCATAGCAAATAAAAATTTTAAATAATATAAATTAAGTTTTATAATGGATGACAGATGATAAGAGTTTATTCAAAATAATTATGCAATAAATACATAAGCATACAGATAATAAAATAAGAAAAATTAATCAGAAGTGATTAAAAACATCTATATACTTTATGTTGATATGAATAAATCCATGCAATTAGGATCTTGATATTTTGGTTATATATGACAGTCATAATCTTGTTCTGATAACAATTTCAAATGATTCTAACAGTAGTCTCTCAGTGGGAATGCTTGCAAGTTTCACTACCACTATTTTGTATTGAAAAAAAAAAATTTTTTATCTCTCTGCTATGCACTTGTAATGCATTCCAAAATGTGTAATTTATAATACTACCGTATTACTTCAAATTTAAGCGGCAGTAGGATTTTAAAATTGGAAAAAATAAAAATGATCTAATAGGTATTGGAAAATAAAAACATTTTTATTTACTTAAATAGGTATTAATATACATAATAAGCTACCAAATAAATTGTAATCAACGATCGTAATACTATGCACATACATAGAGCGTAAAACAAAAGCCCATGAGGAGTGATAGCTCATGAGAAATAAGATATTAAGATATTCACTTTGATTTAAGCCACACCCAAATTTTGTCTTAAAAATCTGAATAAAAAGTGCAGCTTAAATTCGAAGTAATACGGTATTTTGAATTTTTGTTTTCTATATTTATTTTTTACGTATGCTTGCTGAGAACGATTGTGTTAATCAAAAATACTCTTAATATATTGATTAAATGTTATCTAAATTACTGCTAAAAGTGCTTGCTTGATGACAGCATCAGAACTCTGTATTAAGTCTATGGGATTCTATAATAATAATATACTCTCCCATAGACTTAATACATTGTTTTTTTTTGTTAAGAATATTAATGTTTATCAGATGATGATGATAGTAAACCAATTGCTTATCACCTTGGAAGATCCAGTCCCCCATCTCCAGTTTTTCAGAAAGGGTTCAGGCCCACTCCATTGAACCTTATGCTTCAACTTTTTGGTTGACTCCATCATGGGTTTTGATCAATCTGTGACAGGTTCCAAAAGTGATTGCCACCAAATACAATATATCTTGTGTAATATGGTAGCCTAACTAAGACTAAATAGCCATTTTGAGCAGGGGTTTTTAATAGTGATATTTTGATAAATCCAAACCCCAATGGATTGTCCAATGGTTCCATATCTCTTCACTTGACTGTCAAAGTAATCACCATTCTTATATTAGTTGCCAGTATGACTTCCAAATATGTCAACATCTTGAATTTACTGTACTTTAGAGATCGAATCCCATACCTCCAGCATTTAGTTTCCATACCCAAAGGTATGGATAACTCCTGTTAAAAACCCAATTTAGAGGATGAACCATTGCTTATACAGATTAGAAATCCTATAAGTGAGTCGGCCGGATTGGCCGCATGGAAACGCTTCGGCTTTCCACTCTGGAGGACCCGGGTTCGAATCTCGGGTCCCACCCCTTGAAAATATTTATCATGGGGTCCGGGCCCGGCCCGTCGATCCCCGTCCTCCACAATCCGGCTGACCCCTCCGCAGGGGTGGGCAGCCTGTGGAATGGCTTGTTTCGCCCCGCCACTTAGTACTCTTACTGAGTGGAAAGTGGCGTCATCTGTTGACAAAAAAAAAATCCTATAAGTGATTTTATTAGTTACTATATTGTTATTTGTAGCATTCATTCTGAGTAGAATATCATCATGTAATGGTTTTAATTAAATAAATATTTAATAATATAATTATTAATAAAATGTTATTTTACTATCATTAGTGTAAATTTGTTTTTTGTTTGTTTTCAAGAACATATATTTAGTTTCCTTTTAAGTACAAATATAGTGTTGAATATAATATAATAAAATATAATGTAAGATCTTCAGGAACAAATTTTTTTCTTGCATTGTAATAGTTAAACATTTGTTAAAATGTTTTGTCTATAATAACTAAAAAATAATTCACTATTATTAAGAAATTATAAATTTGTATATCATAATTTATTATATATATATTAACAGATTTTTTCACATCACAGTTTTAACGATGAATGTAAACATGGTATAAATCCGGTCCAGTGCCATTGACGTGAATAGACGTCAGGATTGTGGAATGTTTTTAATAAATTAATTTCCGCTTATCTATAAATGATTCTTGAAATTTTGTTTATGCATATTTTATACTCTTATTATTACTTTCGAATATCAACTGACAAAAATTTTTTTGCTTGTTTTTTGTTTGTTTATTTTTTTCCTTTTTATTTGATGTATTGGAAGTGTTTTAATCCACATAATTTCAGTCTAAATTCTTATAAAATGATTTATTTTATTCGAAAATAGTTTTAGTACTCGTTTTTTCATCGAAAAGTACAATCGGATGCAAAAAGGTTTTCATTTATTTCATAGGAGTTGCTTGAGCGGAAATTATGATCGATTATACATGCTGGAAATTAACTAAATGTATAGACAGCGAAATGAACTCTTCCATTTGCAAGGGGAACTGCAGCAACTGGATGAGGTGGGAAAAACCGGCATGATTAAGCGAAGAAAGCCGAAGTTTATACACTATAGGCGAATGAATTGCAGATAACTTCAAACAGATCCGCAAATCTCTGATTTATAGACAAAGGAGAAACAAAAGTAAACGAAATGTTTTGTCAATGCATCTTATTGTTTAAGGAAAAGAAATAAACATGAAATTTTATACATCTGTGATCCGTTTTCCGTCCAATAATCAGTCAAATGTGAAAATATCTTAGTTTCATTTATATTACTCTGCTAATTGTTAGTAAAATTGCATTTTATTACTTCATTATAACTTTAACCGCTTGTGTGTTTATGCCCCGTTTATGTGTATCCGACATTAAAGCATTTATGTAAATGCTTTAATGTCGGATCGAATAGATCATATCTTGCTGACACTGAAATAAAAATATATAGGGCCTTTAAACATACAGAACTGAATATGTATACATCAGGCAACTTTTTAAATTATCAATGAATTTTTTTCTTTTACTGCTAACAAAGATCAAAGCACGAAAGTTCTTATTGCCAAATATCGATCTCATATCATTAAACTTTGTAATATTGTACTGCAGAAACTTGCTTATGTTAGAGAATATTTAGCCACTATTTAGCAGCCGAAAATAAAATGTTCAGTAAATAATAATGTTTTTCACTTATATAATTTATTTCTTTATAACAATTGCTTTCCTTATGATATTATTTTGATTATCAAAATCATTTCACCGATAATGCTCTCAGTATGTAATTATTGCTTTATGCTTACTTGTTAGACAAATGAGATATAATTGTCGTTTACAACTTACAAAAGAAATATCGTTCATGAAACAGCTGAGGCGA
>AYEL01074723.1:0-42106 GCA_000484575.1 Olivierus martensii | reverse complement strand
CTATTGCGGACATTTCGTACAAGTGTACACCTACTGAGTGTATTTCATACAATTGTACACATACTGAGTGCATTTGTACATCTATTGAGCATATTTTGTTAAGTTTTATGTATTTTTTAGTACAATTTGATCAGTTGTACACATTTTCTATCTGTTTACGTATACATATTTTGATAAAGTGTACGCTATTTTCTATAGATTTACAAAATGTTAAATTATAAGCATTTTGTACAACTGTACACATTTTCAATATTGTGCCCATTTTCTTCTATTATACACATTTTATATACATATTCATCATATTGTACAAATAAAATAAAATATACCATTGTACAGTCCATCTTATCATATATTACTGTACATTAGAATGCATTTATTTGATTTGTGTAAATAATCAAATAATAAATAAGATAAAAGATAAGATAATTATTTGATGCATCAAATAAGATAACAAATAATTAATTATTTGTTATTTGAAATTATATAAAATAACAAATAATTAAAAAAATTATTTGACGATTCAAATAATCAATCAAATAATTATTTGAAAATAATTTCTAATCAAATAAGATAAAAAATTATTTGAAAAATTATTTAAATAAAAATTTATTTAAATAATGCCCAGGTCTGTGGAGAACCCTACCGAATTTTACGAAAAAAAGAATTAGACATTCGAAAGATTTTCTAACTAATGAAGTTAAAATTGATATTTATAATAATTTGAAGAGGAAATTTGGAGATACTGGCATTAAAAATTTTGTTGTTTATGGATCATGAAAATGTGTTATCTGATTCCGTCACGGATAGGACATATGGATTTAGATTTGATATGGGTTTAATAGATTAGAATTTTTGAAAAGCATTAAGAATACGCAATCTGGGCCTGATAAAATACCGATAATCTTTTATTAAAATCTTCCAATTGAAGTATTGCCCGAAAAGTTTGTCCTAATCAATGGTTGACCTCGTATATATTATCAGTGTTCCAAAGAAGAATCCTAAATTGTCTTCTTCATATCGGCCGATATAAATTTCGTCTGCATTATTAAAAGTTGTTGAGAAAATGATTATGAAAAAATTTGTTTTACAATTAAAAGATAAAGTATCGATAAAACAACATTATGCGATCCCGCAGCGGTCATGTACAACTAATTTATTAATGACTAAGAAAATCTTATTGACCAATATGGAACAAATGAAAGACACTTATGTTATATATTTAGACTTAGCTTCGGCCTTTGATTTATTAGATCACAAAATACTTTATGATAGACTATCATCGCAATATGTGATCGATAGTTGCATAAAAGAGTGGATTTGTAACTATTAATCTTGTCGTAATGCAATTTTAAAATTTGATAATGAATTTTCAAACCCAATAAAATTATCAAAGGATGTGTTACAGGATTCTCCGTTAAGTGCATTATTGTTTGTTATCTATATTAACTGAATAAATGCTATTTATTGCAATTTTCTGTACTGCATGTAGTGCTTATATTTCTTTGACAGTAGAGTTCTACCATATTTCAAAATTTTAGCCATGAATTTATCCATACCAAGCTATTTATCATTCTTTATTGTACCAATTGCACTCACAACCTCTTCCACATTATATGCTCTCCGTGTTCTTAGTAATCTATTCATACATCTTATTCTTGTCTTTTTCATTCTTATCCTTCTCCAGGTTCATAGAAATACTCTAGTCATCTATTAACTTTATCCCATAGTATTCTTTCATATTAAACTTTTCCCAATTGCTGCCTTCTCAGTTCCTTAATATACTTCCATATTCTGCCTTCTATACTTCCATAATATTCTTTTATATTACCATAATTTAAAAATATTATACTCCATAACATCCTTTTGTTTTCTTCAAAATCACTTTGCAGCTCCTTATTTTTCTCTCTCTGTCATTACCTTTTCTTGTTCTCTTTAATGATTTATGCACACACTAGTATCTTTTATATTCATCTGCTGGTTACACTTCCAGTTAAAATTCATAGCTATAACTCTCAATAAAGAAATACAGCACTGAATTGCAGTGTAGTTTAAAACATTTATTGAATCAATCTGCACTGTTTTAAAAAATGTTTTAAGCTACACTGCGATTCAGTGCTGTTCTATTTTATTGAGTTATAATTAGTATAAGCAGTTTTTTCACCAATGCACCTATAATCTCATTATTCTATCAGTATTTTTGCCTTTTTTTTTCCTACACTTGCTTCAACTATTTATCTATATTGCAATATTCACCACATGCTCCTTAAAATATATTCATTCATTTTCCTTATTGCATATAATCTCATCCACTGGACTCATCCTTTTGTACAACTCCTTTTTATAAAATTTTTGTTTTGTATAACATTTTCTATTTTAATTCATATATGTATTTCTTTCATCTCTTTACATTCTTCTGTCCATTTAGCAAATTCATTCTTGAAATCATCAAACACTGATCTGAGTTCATCTTTGCATCTTTCATCATTCTTATATTCACAATCTTTTTCTCAATATTTCATTACATACATTTAAGTCAGTTGTACTTTTCTGATCTGTTTCATTGCTCTATAGATGTACTGATAGATAGTCTTGTACTTGAAGGGGAAAGCAAGACAAATAGCATCTTTCAGAATAGACTTTATCAATCACATCCCATTGTCATTTACTCTAGAATTACCATATTTCCCAATCAATCTTTTCACACCATTTCTCACCATATCAAATCTACTATTGAAATCAGTTAATATAAATTACTTGTGCAGAATAAATGTCCTTGCAATGAGTCACAATATTCATTAAGTGCATCAAACAGTCCACACCAGGTTTTTCTCATCCTCACATATTTGTATTCTGATATTAACTTTTTTTATTGTCTCATCAGCATGTCCACACCATTCATTCATTATTATGAGAGATAATGAATGAGAAGTGTATGGACATGCTGAACAGATCATATTTCCACAATGTCATTATTCATACATTCAAATGCACATTTCTTTTAAGGATATTTCATTCATATACAATGCATTCATTTCACATTTCATTTACATATTCTTGTTTACAGGCCATTTACAGGTTACATTCATTTGCATATGACATTCTGTATAAACAAAGCCAAATAAATCTCTGATTTATAAGTAAACAGTGGTTTGCCAGAGTAGCAATGATGTCTAATGATATATCTAATACACTCCTATATGATCTCAATATATGTGCGTGGATAATTGATCTTCAGTCATTCCCTGAAATCCTTCCTTCAATAATCTTAGTCAATATAGGTCTTTTAGAAAATTATTGCATAGACAGTCCTTTACAGCCCTATAGCAAGTATAAAAATTTTATTCTGGCATAACGTTTTCGAACCATAAGCGGTTCCTCTTCAGTGCCTCTCACTTACAAAATAGAACACTAACTGAAGATCAGAACAATAAAACGAACATTATAACAAATTTAAACTCCCGAACAAATGTTTAGTATAGAATAAGTATATATGCGTACATAATAACTGTCATTATTTCAAATATAATATTAAGTAAACAGAACCTTTCTATCATATAAACATTTAAAAGTCATATACACTTATAAGAATAAAAATTAGAAAAAATACTACAAATAATTGCACGCATTACGATTCGTACAATAAATATTTTTTTTAAGACAGACCAGGATACGTGCGGAAACGTCATTGTCCGTTGTTTTCTGTCACCCTTTAGACCCAAGATATTGTTTATAGTCTGTTGAGTGCGCACCATTTCCATGCTTCCGGCAAAAGAATTGGGCCCGACTCATTGATTATATCTCCGATTCTTAATCTTCTTTCTATTTCCATAGATTCATGGATAATAAGTCCTTTCTGCTCCATAATAGCTTTTAATAAGCGAGCATCACTCCATTTTATGGTAACATCATCACCATAAGCACTAATCGCAAGGGCAGTGGTCAGTCTTCCTGCGGTAATGTCCCTTTTGTGTTCAGTCATTCTTTTATACAGATTTCGTGCTGTACTACCTATATAGTACCTTGTATTCCCTTGTTGGTTAAAATATGCAGGGACTGAATATACACCCGCTTTATCCTTTGCAGGGACCTCATCCTTAGCATTCCTTAAACTATCAAACATGGTGGGACCCCTCTTCCAAGCTATTTTCCATCTGGCTTGTTTGAGATTTTTACTCAATATTTTATTTAATCCTTTATCATACCTAACGGCTATATACGGTCGGCTATCCATCTCAGGTTGCACATTAAGGCCGTGAGCATGCAGATTTAAAGCATTACTATGTACTTTGGAGAGGATACCTTGCAATAATCTAAAGGAGTATCCATGTTTATACCCTTGTGCAAATATATAGTCTATTTCATCCCTCCTATCAGACCACTTCGTAATATGCGTATATGCTCTATATAGCATGGACCTAAAGGCTGCATATTTATACTGGACAGGGTCTGAAGACCAAGCCGGTATTATACTGGGCAATAGGTAGGCTTGCAGTAAATTTTTGTGACAAATTCTCCGTTCTCTGTGGAGACATAAATATCTAAAAAATGGAAGTCACTATCAGATGACTGCTCTAGCTTTAGGCTAAGGCCTAACGATTCATCTGTAAGGCTATCTATTAGAGCCTGTACTCTATGGGTTCCGTTCCAAACTACGCATATATCGTCTACGTAGCGGAGATATACCCTAATTTCAGATCCAAACAAACTAAGGACAGAGGATTCCTTATATCTAACTATAAGCTCTGCCATTAAACCCGCAATCGGCTCTCCGATAGGAACTCCTATCGTCTGGAGATAATATTGACCTCTGAAAACAAAATAGGAGTTGTAGGTAATCAATTGGCACATATCTCTCTGATAAGCCTAGGACAGCATTGGGATTCCGGTAAAAACTGCATAAGAAAGCGATATAGCATGAGGGCCGCCAGAGCTTGCTTTATCGAAGGATAAAGAGCCGATGGGGCAAAATTGCTAAAGCACAAGAACTCGATCCTGAATTAACCAACCTGATCAACAACCCGCAGAGCCTTTGAATAAAAAAATAACTCTATCCAATTCTAACATTCCACTGTATTGCGATATTTCAACTAAGACAACGAGACCTTATATCCCAAAAAACCATCGATGACAGGTTTTCGACACCCTACATGGACTATTCCTTCCAGGAATTAGAGCTACAAACAAATTGATTCAGTCGCATTTCGTTTGGCCTTCAATCAACACAGATTACAATACTTGGGCCAAACAGTGTATTCCTTGCCAACGATCAAAAATCATTAGACACACTAAAGCACCAATAGGCTCCTTTCCTGACCAAATATGTTGATTTGAACATGTCCACCTAGACATTGTCGACCCATTACCACCATCGGAGGGAAAATCATGCTGTCTGACTATGATACAGGTTTAACCGTTGGCCGAAAGCCATACCACTGGCCGACATAACAGCAGACACGGTTGCTAGAAGATTCTACGAAAACTGGAATACCCGCTTCGATGTTCCAGCTTGAATCACAACCGATCAAAGGAGACAATTCAAGAGTGCACTGTTTCAAGCATTAACATGTCTACTGGATGTTCAAAGAATCAGATCATCACCATACCACTCACAGGCTAATGGGCTAGTAGAAGAATTCCACCAACCACTCAAGGCAGCACTTAAAGCATACAATACAGAATGCTGGACTATAGCTCTGCCTACAATCCTGTTAGGATTTTGCACTGCATTTAAAGAGGACATTCAATCAATAACAGCGGAGTTAGTCTACGGGTTGAGTCTCTGCCTGCCTGGTGAAATATTCAGTCCTACGCCAAGAGATAATACACCAAAACAACTGGTGGAAGAACTGAAAGAACAATTCAAATATATACGACCCAGACCAACTTCTAATCATGCAATACAAACAGTTTTCATTCATCCACACTTGAGTAAGTGCACCCATGCATTCGTTCAGCACGACGGGGTAAGAAAACCTCTACAGTCTCCTTATGATGGACTTTACAAAATCCTTCATAGAAGTGAATGAACTTTTCATTTAGAAATAAATGGACATAAGTGCATGATTTCCATTGACAGACTGAAACCAGCATTTCATGTAGCTAACGCCAAGAACCAAACACGAGAGAACAAGACCCACGTCGACCACAACAAATAAGCAACGAGACACGATTACAAAAACTACACCTCCAGAAGAACATTGCACTTCCCCAGACGCTACCTTACCTAGTCAGATTCTGCCGGGGGAGTGTGCGGCGGATAGTTGGCAACAAGGGTAAAGTTCAACTTTAGACCGGAATTTCTGCCAGCCGCTAGGAGTCTCTGTGTCTCCGTTCGAACTTCGCTTTCTGTCTCGTCACTCAACGAATGTAGACGTGTATATACTACTCTCTTTCCATGTTCCCATGCTGTACCGATCAATTTCTCAATATCTGTATCATATTGTATATAGTCTTAAAGTAATTATTTTAACTAGCAACTTGAATCTCCACAAATATATCATTATTATAATAAATGTATATATAATGTATAAACAATAATAATATAAACTAAAACAAAATATATATGTATAAACAACCTTGTTTTTTGATTATCAGAATTTAAGTATCTTGCAGAAGTTTAACTGTAGGTTCAAGTATGCCACAAAAGTTTAACTATAGATTCAAGTGTGCCATGAGATAAAAAAAAAATTGAAAAATACTGGTCTACGACTTGTCAGTTGTATTGACCAATCACAGAATTTATCAATGATATCACCATCTACAAATGATCATAAGTCAAGGCACTCATAAGTTGAAGACTATACAATATTTTAATTTCAAAATATTATATTTTTGTAATATTGTATTTTATAAATTTTAAAATTACAAAGTAATTCATTAATCATAAAACAAAGATTAACATAATATAAGCTCTTTAATGGCAAGAAAGTTTGTTTATTCAAACAATAATGCTTATCAAATATTTAGATTAAGGTTTTCAGTGTAATAAGCCATCTTCAGTTCCAAAATTAAGTGAAGCATTATTCCAAATATTTATTGTTTGAATAAATAAATTATCCTCCCATTTTAAAAGAACTTGTTTGTATTGTATCTGGATTACATGGTACTATAGGTTAAACTTTAATAGCAGAGACAAACTAAGCACTATGCGTCTCTTTGCTATTATTAGTTGCAGAATGTCTACGGCTTTGGTTAAACTTTAATTCTTTTAATACAAAGATAACAAATTATAATTTTCCACTATATCAATAAGATTTTATAAATACAAATATTGATATAAACAAAAATGAATGTGTTACCAAGCATTAGGGTTTATTGGTTTTAAAAACTGATTTTTTTGGATAAATTTATAAAATTCAAAAACTGGTTTTCAAATTTAAAATTCCAGTTTTAAATATTAGATTTAATATGCAAAATTAATTAATTAATTAATTAAAAATGTTAACATTTTGACTTGAAATCATCTTGGGCATAATATGTGAGGATCCTGTAGAGCAGTGGTGTGCAACCTGTGAAAAATTGTTGGGGGTCGTGAAAATTTTGAGAAATTCTCATGTTGGATAATAAATTTTTAATTGAAAGAGCTAAAAATAATTTAAAAAATATACGAAAATTGACTGACCACTTTTGTGTTTAATCACCACATTTAATTTAATTTAAAAATTTGTTTTTAATGCATTATATATTTTTTTGTTAATATGCAGTTTTTTCAAAAATTTTATATCAAATCATATGTACTGAAATACTCTATAAAGATATGGATTTGTATGTGGTAAAATGACTTAGTATTATTATCCTTATGCTTATAATAGGATGGTAACAACAGATAATGGGTCGTATAAATTTCAGTCTGAGTATGGGGATCACAAGTATAAAAAAGGTTGTGCACCACTTCTGTAGAGTATGGCTGAAAAAAATGTGGTTTGAAATAATACAATTCTTATTCGAAAATACGGTAAGTGACGAGGGATCCAAAATAGGAGAATTGACTCAGAGACCAAGATGATAAACAAAATTAACATATTTATTAAAATAGCAACAAATGATAAATATAACTAACATTAGATGTAGCAGTAAATGAGATAGATACAAAATAAGAAGAGAGTTACAATTTTATTTCTTGAACAGGAGAGAGAGCTGTTCAATTCTGAGTTGTGTGGACATACCTGGAGATAAAGATATTTATTCTTCTATCTTCTTTCATTCATCCACATTTTTTCTTAAGACGAATGCCATCTTCGCTCCTTCGTCTTCATTCGATGATACTGACAGAAAAGAACATGTTGTCTCTTTTTCTTCTACATTTTCAAAAGACCAATTCTCTCTCTTTCTAACACTTGTCATTTGTCTGATGCCAACAAGTCAACTCTGTGCTCTATCTATCTAAACATCGTAGTTCTCCTGTTATCTTATTTTTTGTATTGTGATTTTATTATCAAAAATTTAATTAATCTGTATATAGATTTTTTTTTTTTTTTTTTTGTAAAAATTCGAAAACTGGTTTTTGCAAAAGTCAGGTTTTGTATAAACTCTACCAGGCATTGAAGCATCTCATATTGATCTACAGTCAGCTATAAAATTTCAGTGTATTCTTCAAAAAGAAAAAAGGAATGAAAAAAGCATTTAGTATTAAAAAAAGAAAAGTATGAATACGTAATACAGTATCTTAAATTATGATTAAAATTCTATTACTGCCATATTACAGTGTGATATGGCAGTAATATATTGATTATAGTAGACATATCAGCTAGCATGAAACTTTTAGGTTTTGATTAGGATAATTACATTAAATAACAGAAGTGAAGACAGTCCAAAATATCTGAATATGAGTAATCATCTTCGTTATAATATACAAACATACCTCGTTATTGCAGCAGTTATGTTCCAAATCACTGCTCTAAAGAGAATTTTGCTGTAAAATGAATCACAATCTTGTTTTCATTTTTCTAATATATATAGGACTAAAAATATACTCATATTATTATACATTAAGTGCACAATGTGCTAGATTAAATACTAGACCTAAAAAAATTATCAGATGACTGTTTTTAGCATTTGTTTATCACCTTGAAAGATTTAAGTTCAATTCCAGGTCTCACACTTTCAGTTTTTCAGATATCTATGTTAATTTATGTTTTATATAACTATTCTAAATATTATTTTGTAGATAATTTTCATTTTTAAATATAAAATAAAAACATGGAATATAATTGAGAAGTACTGAAAAGTGCTTCTCAATTATATTGTATTCTCTTATTTTACCATGTAAAGCAAGGTAAAATCTATATATAAAAATTGAAAAACTATTATGTTAAAATATTGTAATATCCATAATAAAAGTTCAGTGAGAATGCACTAAACACAAACTAAAAAATAATACTCAAAAGCCCTTTAGCAGTCAAAATCTTTTGACTGCTAAAGTGCTTTTGAGTATTATTTTTTACTGTAATATTATTCATAAAACCCCAGAATTCTCTATTATAGTTTTCATAAATTCAATGCTGACATTATTTTCATAAATTTTTTTCTCAGGAATAAAAATTTATCATTTTTAAAACCAATAAAATTAAGCATTTTTATCAAAAAACTTGTACATTAAAAATTGGATGATGTAATTATGATGATAGTTTTTCAAAAATGAAATCAAGATCTATATAAAAAAAATACATAAACCAGAATACAATGATGAAATTATCTATAATTTCACACTAGAAGTTGAAAATTAAATATCTAGCTAAAAACTTGACTCAGATAAACTTAGTTCCATTTATTAATTTTTATGCATGTTATTCTTTATCATCAAGAAATAAACTTAAAATCACAATTACATTCTCTAAATTCAGTTTACAACATTAAAAATGCAGTTAATTTATTTTTTAAAGAATGAAATCTTTTATCTTTAATTGTACCAAAAAAAAAGATAATAGACATGAAAATATTAATAAATTAACAAAAATACAATAATAAAAATACAAAATACAAAAATACTATAATACAAGTGGTATACACTAATATGGTCTACATTATTATTTACTTCATGAATGAGTATTAATATTGGAATGCTATGCCTTTATTATATTGATAATATTGTGCACAATTGATGAGGATATCTTTTAGAAAATCAAGATGACATTTTGATGTTTCTGAATGCAAACTGAGTAAATATAAACCACTTCTGTATAGAAAATAATTTATTATAAGAAACATTAGGATAGGCCTTTATTCTAATGTATCTAATTCTTACTATTTTGCAAATTTGCTTTTCAAACTATGTAGGATATTACTTTGTCAATAAAAAAAAAATCTATCATTTGATGAAAGCAACTATTTACAATTAAATTTAATATTTTTATAATAAATTCGTTTAATTTGGATTTATTTATCAATCTTATTTTATTGGTCTTCAATTTTAAATATTCAATTGTACTTTTTACTACATGATCTTTCTAGAAGTGATCTTCAAAATTGCTGTCTATTATTTCTTTGCACTGATATTTCAAGTTCTCAACAATATTCATTATTCAATTTTAATTAGTTTTGTAACTGTAATCAGTTGCAAAACTAGAAACTTTTTTAGCCATTGTTTTATAATTATTGTATCCAATATTTTGAGATACACTTTTGGAAAATTTGTAAATTAGTTTTATATGATATGATCTATAATAATGAATTTATTATTAATTACAAATTTCAGTTTTGTGTGCCTGTGCTAAATGTTCACATTTCTATTTTTATATTGATATTATATTTAATTTTACTCCTAATATGATACTTCATGATCAATATTATCCTATATTAACAGTTTTTATTTACTTATGAATACTGTATAGTAAAATTTACACAGTTGTAAACAAAAACAATATATATATTATATTATAAATGACAATGTTAATATTGTCATTTAATCTCTACTAGAAACACTAAACAGCAGGTGCAAAACATGCAACCTTTATTGCTAATGTTTTCGATGCATTCACATCATCATCAGGCATAAAATACATGTTTAGTGCTTCTAGTAGAGATTAAAGTTTGAAGTAATAACAAAGCAGTTTATATATATATATATGTATTAATTATTGTCATTTATAATATATGATGCTGATTTTGTAATTTATGATGATATATTCTGTGTTTCTTGAATATTTTTATAAATACAGATAGTTCCGCCTTTACGAGTTAATTTGTTCTTGGAATGTATTTGTAAAGTAAGAACTTGTAAATCAAGACTCATTTTCCCAGAGATATAATGTTAAAATCAGGGATTCTGTTCTCAGCAATGAATTCGATCAAAATAAAATTAAGTAAACGCCAACAGAATCAATAATTGATAATTAAATAATGATTATCTGTTTGAAGACACAGAAATACAGCAATTAAAATAGAATTATATAATAATAAAGAAATTATTTGTCATATAAATGTTAAAGAATTTTTATTATTTCATTATTATTAGCAGATAAATAGATGAATTACTACATTAGGCACAATATGGGAATGGAAATAATTTACATAATATGCTGGTAAAATCAGAGGGCTTGCTATTTCTGCTTCTTGGCCACCATTTTTATCTTTCTAATTTCATAGCATATGATGAAATTTTTGCTTCAACTCAAATCTAACTATATTGTATAATTACATGTGGTTTGAAATGTCTTTTTATGAATGTTTAGTATCAACTTATTGCAATTAATGTTTGGATTTTAGATATTTTGATACTTCATATTTAGAAAAAACTTGCAAAAAGTATGGGAATTCGTTAAGCAAAAACTCATAAATCAAGAACTATCTGTACTTTATATATTTTATGAATATACTTTAAATTGCATGAATACTAAAGAGGAAGATTAAAAAAATCCTTTACTGACTGTCACAAAATAATCTTTTGTGATAAATAAAATTTAATTAAAATATAAATTAAATGAAAAAATATATAGTAAACATTAAATACATATATTAATTGATTTTAGATTAATGATATATGATATCTATAATGAAAAGATTTCGGGAAAAGAAAGTAATTAAAATTTTTTATATTGAATTTTTTTTAATGGATGGCCATTATGATACAATTATTAAATCTCATTTTTATCTATTTGTGCATAAGTTTTGTCTGGTAATTCACTCACATAACTTTTATGATCCCATAATCCTAATCAAAGTAGAATGCAAATGAATCATCATATAATTATTATTAGTTAATTTGAATTTTGAATTGAATTTTATCTTTGCTTACTGCAGGGAAATATTTGATATTGAAAACTTAAGCATCTCCAATCTAAGGTAATTTTTTAAAAAGTGTGTAAAAATTTCTGAATGGCATTGCATGCTTAATATGTCTTGCAAGTGCATATATGTTTAAACTTTTAAACAAAAGTATAGTATTTGTTTTGAGTATTTTTGAATCTGTGATGTTTGAAATGAATAGTGATTTATTGGACATAATTTTTTTTAAATTTTCAACTAGTTAAATGTTAAATATTGAATTATTGTTGTTATTATTATTATTATATTTTTTAACTTTATGCATAATTTATGCATGTTTATAGCATTTTATAGTAATATTGATAAACTTTTACATTTCAGGAAATTTTTAAATTAAGATTTATAATATAACATTTTGATATTTTTTATAAATAGAATTATGAATATTGTATTTATTGGCATATAAGACACTGTGGTATAGAAGATATTCTAATTTTTGAACAGTAAATTTAAAAAAAAACTTTAAAAAAAAAAAAATGTGTTGTTAATATAATGGAAATTTTAAAATTCAACGAAAATGTAATCCAAAAGCCTATAAAAATATAGGAATATTTTGATATTATTCAACTTCAAATTTATTACTGACATGATCATCATTAACTTCAATATGAGCATAAAAATCAATTAGAACTTAAATGTATAACTGGAATTCACAACATCAGTCTGGTAATTATTGAAAAATATGCTGATTAACTGTTTTAATATCTATTTTAGCAATGTGTGAATCATTCATTAACTATATTTTGTTTCTTCTTAATTTATGCATATATTGTATTATCACTTTTGGCTTTTAAAGTGCAGAATGATTTTTAGAGATATTTGTAAGGATAAAAGTATGTCTTACAATCAACAAATATAGTAATTGCTAGGATTATTTAATATCTCTTCAAAAAAAGAATTTTAAAGATATTACCAATAATTCAGTATTAATATTAGTATGTATTAAATTTGAATTTATGATGATGATATTCTTTTATAGCTGAAGTTTATTTTTGTCTCTTATAAAGATACAGAATTTAATTTTTTTTTTTATTATTTTACAAATTAAACCTTATAAAAATACAAGAAATTGTCTTTTTTTAAATACTTTAATATGATACTTAACACATCTGGAGATAAATAACATGTAAGGTTTTCATTTCTATTCAAATAACAGGAAACTAAACTACTGGAAAATTTTATATACAGGATTTGATAACATGCAAATATAAGTAATCCTTGATTTACAACAAGATTTGAACTGAACCCTGATCATAAATTCAGGGTTCAGTTCAACTCAATGAGTGTGATCATAAATTGGAAATATTTAAAATTTATGGATTGTCTACTACCAATATTTATTATGTCACAATACATTATTGTAATAAACTTAGCAAACACAAAACTACAGGTTTAATAGAGTTGCTATTAGACTATTGCAACTCTATTTAACTATTGTAACTCAAACAATCCATGCATATGAATTGTTTGAGTCCATTGGACAATACAGTTCACCCATGCAGATTGTATTGATCCAATCACAGAGCTTATCAATTACAACATCGTCGTAAGTATGAGCAGTTGTAAGTCAATGACATTAAAAGTCAAAAATTATCTGTATTGAGTTTATATGATTATTTGAAGATATTCCACGTTAAAAATAAACTGAATTTAAGGAATTTTGATTCCTTGTATTTCTAGAAGCAGCAGAACTTGCTAGTTTAAAATTAAACTGAATTTATCATATTATTCCAATTTATGAGCTCTTATTGATATGGAAGATTATATTTTATAATTGATTTATTGACTATATATATATTATTTTTAATTCATTGTTAATCATTGCTTATTTCATAATTTGTCTTCTCTAAAATTAATACTATAAATGAAAAATTATTGTAAGTTTATTTAATGTTATATTTTTATATTCCATTTTTTAATTAGCAATGAAGTTAATTATTCAGAAGCACACTGCATGATTGGTATGACAAAATATGTTTCAAGTGTCTGTGCATTACCTCCAAGTGATCAATATCCTTTTGGGCTCATATTGGCTGGTTGCAATGACTGTGCTATATATGGATTTAGTATAGATTCTCCACAACCAGTATACAAATTACTAGGTCATGCAGGAACAGGTATAGAAACTATTCTATAATTTTCTGGAATTTTTTATAGTAATTTTATAAGAACATTCATTTTAAACATATTAAATTTAGATTGCTTATGTTAAGCAAAATAGCAATCCAGAAAATAATTATAAAAGCTCTCTTTAAGTAAAAGTTTCTAGAAAGCTTTTATGATTGTTTTCTGAATATTAGATTTATTTTGCTTAATATTAATTTTAATAGATCATATTTTTATAATTATGAATATACTATTAAGATATTCATCTTACAGATAATATAATTAATATCGATTATCTAGGAGGATGTGTGAGATTTTTTGGATGAATGGAAACCTTAGTTAATATAGAAAACTAATAAAGAAAAAATTTTAAATTTTTTATATTTATTATAAAAACATAATTTTATATAATGATTTATCCTACTTTAAATAATATTGAAATCAATTAAAGCACAAAAGTAGAAGATTAAATACTAATTTATTTAAATTACGTTTTCAGCTATTCAATAGCCATCATCAGTCGAGCATATACAGTATTCTATTGATGGAACAGAATTCAAAAATACAAATTGCAGTAAAAAATTATTAAAAATTAAATTTTAAAATATAAATAGTGTGAATATCAAATTTTGATAAAGAAAATAAAAATAAAAAATGTACAAAATAAATAAATATATAAGATAACAATGATGCAATTGGGATTGTGAAGTATGCTGTATGAGCCATTTCCAAGCCAAAGATATTAAAGTAGGATTGTTCTTATTAATGGTAGTAGAATTACTTTGTCCCCTTTCAATTTCGATAGCCTTATACACACAACCTTCATATTTATCAGGAATGCATTTTAAAAGCGTAGCATTATCTCAATTGATGTCTATATTATATTCAAGGAAATCTTTAGTAAGGGCCATGGTGGTATTCTGACTGCATAGTCTTTGTTTATGTACTTTGATCAAGATTGTGGGATATATATCCAATGTACACTTCATCTTTATGGAGATTTGAATTTTTTGAAGGGAATTTTGTAGACACCTGGCTGGTTAATGATGGGTGTGTTGTCTTTGTCATTATGTAGCAAATTGAGTAGCATGTGCTTCCTTTCAAAAGTGAGTTTACGGCCGGTACAATGCTCAATCATTTTCCTTAATTTCTTGAGAGTGGTGGTAGATTGGAGTTAACAGTATGCATTATTCTGTGAAGTGGCGATTTTATTCAATTTCTTTTTAATTTGTTGTAGAATTTTGATCAGGACTTTTGGTTTATATCTGTGAGATATGCCATGTCTGATGATAAGCCCAATTTCTTTGTACTTATCTAGGTAATGAATGCTATGTGTAAATGCACATTTAAATAGTGCTCTAAGGCAACCATTTTATAGCTCCAGGAATTGGGTGAAGTAGCAGGGATGAATAAAGGAATGTAAGAAGGTTTCCTATATACAGTTGTGGAATATTCTGCATTAATGATATTAAGGTTTATGTCAAAATAGTGGACATTTGAATGGCTACTTTGGTCTAGTTTTATATGTCAGCCAAGGGAATGTATTGCTAAGGACGTTGACAATTTCATCGTTATGTTCTTCATTATCCCAGATTATTATAACGTCATCAATATAGCATTTGTAGAGTTTAATGTGTGGAAGAAATGGATGCAGAGCTTGCTTTTCTATGAGCCAAATGGATAATTTGGCAAGAATAGTTCCTATTGGGCTGCCCATAGGTACTCCTTTATTTTGTTTAAAGATATGTCTGTCAAAAATAAAATAAGAGTGGAATGTTACAAGATTGCATATATCTTTTAGACACAATGGAAGACTATCAATGTAGGGCAAGTGCTCTTCAAGAAATTGAAAAAGTGCATGCGATTCAGGAATTAATTCTTTATCTTTAATTTCTGCTGCATATAACAGTGCTGGATTTAGGGTGAAATGAGCAAGGCAATTGCCTAGGTGAAAATTATAAGAGGGTATAAAAATGCAAGTTTAATTTTGCACACAAGCTTGATTATATTTATTTTGACAATATTTTGTGCTGTAGAGTTGGTCTACAAAGACATAATGGTGTATTTTTCTAATGGATAATACTTATTAAGGGAGAGAGAAATCGGTGTGAATTAAATTGTTATTATTTACATGATTGAATGAAAGTCTCTCTAAACAAAATAAATATTTGTTTCCCTCACATTTTCCCTCATTGGCATATCACATTCAGGATAACATAATTGCAAATATGCTTTATTTAGTATTATTCTTTTTAATATAGATATCACTTTATTTTCATTAAAAGTTTTATATAATCTCAGTCTGGGTTTACTGTCTTCCAATCCAACCCTAGCTTTTTGTATGTCTCTCAATGCTATGTATCTGACATCATTACATTTCTGGTTCCAAAATATTAGATATGTTTATGTATTAATGTGCCTGAGTGAATTGGAGAGTGAGTGCCATTTTTAATGTTGCCTCAGGTGACAAAATGTTTAGAACCTTGCAGTTTAGATTTCAAATGATATTTGAATTATTTCTTTATTTTTGCTAAGAAATATAACGATTTTTCTGAAATGATTTTTAATAATGAAAAACTTTAATACATGTAGAATGTAATTTAAAATGTGTGTGTAAAAGATGTGAAACAATTCTATTATTGTAAGTTTTAATAAAGAAAGAAGTAATTATATTGTAAATTTTATTTAGTATTTTATATGAAAATTTTATATTTTTGTTTTATAGTTTGCTCTTTATCAGCTGGAAATTATGGAACTGTATTAAGTGGTTCATGGGATAAAACAGCTAAAATTTGGTTAGGTCAGCAATGCACAGTAACATTAGAAGGTCATCAAGCAGCAGTTTGGGCAGTTCAAATATTACCTGAACAAGGACTTATGTTAACTGCTTCAGCAGATAAAACTATTAGAATGTGGCGTTCAGGAAAGTGTGAGAAAGTTTTTACTGGTGAGACATTTTATATATGTACTTTTATAGCTTTAAGTTTTTAAAATTCATAGTTTGAGAGAACACATTTTTTGATATCAATATATTAAAAAAGAATATTTTAAAAAAATATCTCATTTCAAATTTCATTAGTTATGAAATAAAATTTTTCCCATAAGTCAAAAATAAATGCCGACTTTTTTAAAATTATATTTCTATTGTAATTTTAATTAAATTACGATTTAAAAGTGTTTTGATAGAATTTTCATGTTTATTTCATTTCTTCTATTTTTCTTATCAAAAATAAATGCCGACTTTTTTAAAATTATATTTCTATTGTAATTTTAATTAAATTATGATTTAAAAGTGTTTTGATAGAATTTTCATGTTTATTTCATTTCTTCTGAAAATTCTATTTTAAGAAATAATTCAAAAATGATTTCAATCAAAATTATATATGCTTTTGGCCAACTTTCAGTGATATTTTTAACAAATTAATACTTTTAATGCACAAAAAATTTAAAAATATGAATCTGTAATTTTTGGATATAAATGAATATGAAATACATTTCATTATATTTCCATGCAAAATATAGATTTGATAGGATTAAATTTAATTAAATACGGATAATTTCCAATTTAACAGTTTATAGATTTGCAAGTTTATTCAGATATGAATTATAAAAAAAAAATATGAATTAAAATAATGAAAAATATTAATTGCAAAAATAAATGCTAAACATTTATAAATAGACATTTCAAACCATGTATATAGCTATACAATATAGTTTAAATAGGTTTGCTGCAAAAATTCTATCAGATGCTATGAAATAAAAAAAATTACAAAAATACAATTTAAACAAACATTTTATATAAATATAACATACCATAACAAGTTGAATTATTCTTTATTTCCGATTAAGATTTATTATTTATTAGCCATAGTTCCTAGTTCTTCTCAGGCAATAATACAGTTTAATTTATTTTATATGAACTATATTAATTTTTCTTAAATCAGTTCAAACTATCTTTAAAAAACTATATTTAATCATTTGTTAGCTATAGAAATAATAAAGGTAAATCGTAAGCTATATCTTGCTTTAATATCTAATATCTAGTAATGAAACAAATGAAGTTTATTTTTTCAAATTATTAATCAAATTACCACAATTAAGATCAAGCCTAAAACTTACTTGTACAAGGTAAACTTACCTGTAAACTTACCTTAACAGTATTTAATAATATACAATTTATCCAAATCTGTTTAGCAATTCTGAAGTTATAATCAAAATCATAATTTTTAATTTTATATATATCAGGTGTGTAAATATGAAACCGGAATTTGCCAATAGATGGAGCCACCTGTCAATGTATCTTTCGTCAAACCGTGTCATCGGCGCCAATGTTTTGTCATCTGTCAACAACATCCAAATCAAAACCATACAAGTTTCATACAATAACGCATGTTTTTTACGTGTTAAAAATGTCAACTTTTGTGCCTACAAGTTACGATTTGCGGACATCATTGATTTTTTGTTATCATTTGAAGAAAACTGCTGCAGAATCACATCGAATGCTTGTCGAAGCTTACGGTGAGCATGCTCTTGGTAAATCACAATGCTATGAGTGGTTTAATAAATTCAAAAGTGGTGATTTTGACGTAAGAAACGAAGAACGTGGAAGACCACCAAAAAAGTTTGAAGACAGTGAATTGCAAGCATTGTTGGATGAGGATGACGCTCAAACACAAAAACAACTCGCGGAGCAATTGAATGTGTCACGAGAAGCCGTCTCCATACGTTTAAAAGCCATGGGAAAGATCCAAAAGCTGGGAAAATGGGTTCCGCATGAACTGAATGAAAGACAACAGGAGAATCGAAAAACCACTTGCGAAATGCTGCTCGCCAGATACAAAAGAAAGTCATTTCTCCATCGAATTGTGACTGGCGATGAAAAATGGATCTATTTTGAGAATCCAAAGCGCAAAAAATCTTGGGTTGATCCAGGACAACCATCGACATCGACTGCAAGGCCAAATCGCTTCGGACGGAAGACAATGCTCTGTGTTTGGTGGGATCAGAAGGGTGTGATTTATTTTGAGCTGCTAAAACCTGGTGAAACCGTAAATACTAAACGCTACCAACAACAAATGATCAGTTTGAATCGAGCTTTGCATGAAAAACGACCAGAATATGATAAAAGGCAACACAAAGTGATTTTGCTTCATGATAATGCACCATCACACAAAGCAAAACCGGTCCAGGAAACGTTGGAAGCACTTAATTGGGAAATACTTTCACATGCGGCTTACTCGCCAGACTTGGCCCCGTCCGATTTTCACTTATTTGCATCGATGGGGCACGGACTTGCTGAGCAGCGCTTCACTTCCTACGAAAATGTACGAAATTGGCTTGATAACTGGTTTGCCTCAAAAGAAGAACAGTTTTTCTGGCATGGCATCCATGCATTGCCGGAAAGATGGGAAAAATGTATAACTAATAGTGGCCAATACTTTGAATAAAATATTCTTAACCATTATCATACGATGAACGTGTACTTTTTACTAAAAAATTCCAGTTTCATATTTACACACCTGATAAATTTTATATAAAAATCTCTAAATCTTTGATTTAAATTATATTATTTTTGGGAAATGAACTAAGTCTTATTGAGAATAAGCACCAAATAATTACTCCAGCAGTAATAAGTCAAATGTTGCTTTTAGAATGTCATAATATTACTTTTTTTTTTTTTTTTAAGAATTTTTATAGATCATTGACTTCTTAAAGAAAACAGACTCAATAAATATAGCATCAAACAGTAGTAAATAAGAGCTAATTTTATTTTATTGTAACATTTTCAGTTACAATACATAACCATTTTCAATATTATAAAATAATAGAATTACCACATTTAAAGAACAACATTCTAATATTCCATTTAACATTCCCAAATATGCTTTCTTCTTAGCCACAGCTTATACTACCTCATTATTCCACCATGCATTGCCCATCTTCCTACCTATTTTCAGTTCACCAACAATTCTCTTGTAACACTCACTATACACCCATACCTCGCTTTACGGCCTAGATACGTTCCGGAAAAGTAGGCCGTAAAGTGAAAAGCCGTATAATGAATCAATTATTTTGATACAAATTCAATTGGATTTGTTCCAATTTTTTATAAAATAATATAATTTTTAGTTCATAAAGCATTTTATTCTTTCTATTTCCTATAAAAATGTTTACATAAAAATAAAAGTACAAAACAAGTAATAATAAACAAATTCAAAAATAAACATATAAATTAAAAAACAAAAGAAATCATATGCACATATGTATAAACAGTAGAAGCTGTTTACTGTAATTGCAGATATTATTATCAGTCGCTTAATGTTATCAAAATTTATGGTCCTGAATCATCCATATTAAAATTCATTATGAAAACTCCATTTATAGTAATAAGAATTTCAGTCATTGTCATCAAAATCGATACACTGTTATAAAATACCGTATTTAAAACTCAAAAAAATATTGCAGATAATACTAAAATATTGGTTAAATTTATTAAAATAAACAACATTATTTGTTAATCGTTCATTTATTGTTTCATTTTCACCGAAATTTAGGCAAAAAACGAGAAAATACGATGATAAAACACTTGTTCTCCATTTAAAATAATGCAGATTCGACTTAAGTAGAAAAATCTGATTTGTGTACGTTTTTTAATTAATAAATATTAGATCAATGTAAGATTTTGATTTAAGTTCATACAGACAAATATGACTGCTTTTCAAAACTTTGTGGCGCCTTTAGATAGTTTCACCGCACGTCTCACTTTTACAAATGGCATGGAGTTACTGTTGCCAGATCTGGTGATTTTTAATGTTGTTTTTTTTATGATGAAATATATAATTTAAAATTGCTGATATAGTGATTTAGCTACTTTATAATTGCCTTTATTGAAAAAAAATTATTTTTGGTATAATAATTTTCTTATTATTGCTCCAGTATTTCGTGATTTTCCGTAAACTGGAATTGGCAACATTAACTAGAAGTGAAAATCATTTCACTTCACTTTTTGGTTTAATTGATTACATAAAATAAAGTTCAACGAGTGTTCTTCGATCCGTTATAGAGCTATTATTATTAGCGTTATCTTTTAATATAATTTTCATTTTTTTATATAATTTTTTTTTTTTTTTTTTCATTTTATCTAACAGTACAGCATTGTTTTTGGCCGTATAACAAAACATTGTGGACCATAAATCGAAAAAGTACCATAATTAAAAAAGGCCGTTATAGTGAAATGCTATATAAAGAGCGGCTGTATAGCGAGGTATGAGTGTACATATTTTAAAATGTGTCCAAATATTCTCCATATTGCATATATTCTCATTCACTCAATCCAGCTTTCACACACTGTCTTTTCATATATCTCTGGCTTCACATAAAGATCTTCCACTTTCACTTAAATCTGTATTTTTTTGTCTTTCTTACATTTCTTTATCCCCTCAGTAAAATCATATTAGAGATCACCAAATAGTGATCTGAGCCTATTTCTGCATTTCTCATCACTCTTGTATCCCTCTTAATCTCTCATCATACTGTTTTCTTATAGAAAGGTTTTAGGCTTGATCTTAATTCTGATAATTTGATTAATAATATGAAAAAAATAACTTCATTTGCTTTGTTACTAAATGATATTAGATATTAAAGCAAGATATAACTTATGATTTACTTTTATTATTTCTATAGCTAATAGATGGTTCAAAACAGCTTTAAAAATACTATATTTAACTGATTTAAGAAAAAATAATATAGTTTGTATAAAATAAATAAAATTGCATTTGAATATTGCATGAGAAGCATAGGCACTATGGCTAATAAATAATAAATCTTAATTGGAAATAAAAAATAATTCAACTTGTTATGGTATGTTATATTTTTATAAAATATTTGTTTAATTAACTCAGCAGTTTTGTTGTCTTTTCTTGAATGTGTTTGGTTTCATTGGCTTCTGTTAACCTGTGCTTTTATTAAAAAATTTTCGCTATTTTTTAATCTACATCATCTGATTGAATTAAAGTTTTTATTTCTAACAAGTCTCTACTCTATAATGTGAAAAAAAAAAATCATTTTTCTATATTATGTTGCTGATTTTTAATAAATTATTATGTAATTAGATATCTTCTTATCAAAATTATGTAAACAAACAAAAAGATTGAATTTCAACAGCCCTAAATCTTTTCCCGATGTTAAAATAAATGCAGTTCCTGTTTCATTTGTAAATAGAGGATTGTGTTTATGAGCTGCTGAATTCCTAGGTCATTTGGAGGTGGTGCGTCAGTGGGAATGGCTTGAGAACAAGGGAAATAAAACATGACCTCTCGAAGCATACTTCAATTTCAATGGTATTAAATTGAATATTATTCAAATTCAATCTCATATTCTAATTTTATCATGTTTTCTGATATGTTTATATGCATATTTTGTAACAATTTCCAAGCGAAAAGAAATTTTTTTGTTTTATGAATTTTTTTTATCTGATGTATAATATGCAAATCATGATGATAAACAGATCAAAAAATTCAATTTCTCATTACAGTTTATGTTAACAAAGTACTGTCCGACATGCTTAACCGCAACCATTGATGCAAGAGCCTTATTCATAAACTTCTCACATCATGCCGAAAACTGTTTAATGACATCATTTAACGCCACTGCAATAGAGTTGATATTCAAAACTGAAAACTCTTGCTCTTTCGCTTAAATTTCGTCTCGCAAACCTGCGAGTACAAAAATGGTCTCGCATTCTCGCTGCTAAGAAAATGGTGGACGTGATTGGATTCTTAGCGATAGTAGCTGACAAAAGTTTTAGATGCAAAAAGGTTTTTTCGAGATAGAAATAAGCTCTTGAACTTCCAGATGACTTATTTATGAGGAATTACTGTTTGCCTAAATACTTGTTCTGTCTCTCATTGAAGAATTAAAGCATGATAGTCTATTTTATGCTTTATACATAACATTTGTAACATAAAATTTCATTGGAAACCAATGCTGCTATCAACGAAAATTGTCAAGTTTGAAGTTCCACTTTCCATTTTAACTACCATTGATACAAATATGCTATGCAAAGATCAAATTATTCGATAACAGCTAATAGAAGCTAGATTTGCATATTAATGTAATATTTTAAATTATATGATCATCATTTTAATTGATGATAAAAAAGTTTTTATTTTGTATATAAGAGTATCTGTTGCACATATCTACAACATAGTGCTTATAAAAAAGGAAATTTTTACAAGAATATTTCCTTTACTATTCCTGAAAGGTATATTTTAATATTATTTTTTAAGTTGCTTTATTTTTGTTATGCAATTCGTATTTATATTCGATTTCATGGAACCTGGGACAACAATCAACTCAGACAGTTATTGTGCAACACTAAGAAAAGTTCAGGCAAGCTATCCAGAACCGCCGGCGAGGATGACTGACAGCCGGTGTAATGCTGCTTCACGACAACGCCCGACTCACGTCTCCCGTCAAACCCAGGACCTTTTGACAAACTTTGGGTGGACTGTCATGCCCCACCCACCATACAGTCCAGACCTTGCACCTAGCTATTATCACTTGTTCCCCAAATTAAAGGAACACTCGAGTGGCCAACGCTTCCAGAGCAACGATGAAGTCAAAGAAGAGGTGAAACGCTTCCTCAACGGGTTGGCGGTGGAGTTCTGCAACATTGGGATACAGAAATTGGAGCACCGTCTACAAAAATGCATAGAAAAAGATGGCGATTATGTCGAAAAATAGAGCAAAGTGTCTTCTTTCCAACGATGTACATTGCTATGAGAATAAACAATGTTGTCTATTTGTAACATTGATGGGAACCTTATTTCTGGATCAACCCTCGTATATATATTATAAATCTGAAGTGCCTGAGTGCGCATGTACGCTTATAACACGAGAACGGTTGAATGGATTTTTATGAAACAACTTTGTTTGTTAGGGGATTTAGACAGGAAAATTTGAAGATAGGTGTTGATTATTAGAAATTTTTTTTTTATTAATAATTGGCATAAATTACTTATAAAAATCAAAGATGGAAGATAAACACTAAGGTTGACTACCCAATGAGGTTGTTTGAACAACCTCATTGGGTTACAGTGGCCACGTGACATGTTAGCTAGCTGATATCATTGGATTACTGTGATTGTATCTTTGGTAACTGAGTAATCTCATGGCTCATAATGGACATGTGATTGTTGTACATGACTGAGACTAATGAGACTGCTTTTAATGGCGAATATCAAGTGTTGTGTTGAATATTATTTTGTTAAACTATTGAACTTAAGATTTCATATTAAGAGGTTTTTAAAGTTGTCACAGCCCGTCAGTGAGAATCATGACTTCTTCCTCATAGAGTCTGCTATAAACAACTCTATGCCTCAGCATGGAGCTTGGTTAGGCTTAGTAAATACCTATTATCGTTATAGCTTACATTACATTATTTACCCATAATATGCTTAAGTTAAACTTTGGTTAGGCTTAGTAAATACCTATTATCGTTGTAATAGGTGTTTACCACATGCTATTACAACAATCTAATTATTAGTGCTATTAGCACCTCTATGGCTATTAGAGATATCTAATTCTATATATATAGAAATCTAAATACCTGTGCATGTATATTCAATTATAAGGCAAGATAAACTGAATCAATTTTTATGAAATACCAACATATTTCTTAAGGCCCCTTTAGATTGTCATTATCATTACCATGTGTGAAGAAACTGTCATTGCCATAGTAACGCAACAATTTGACTTACAATAATAGAATTTTATAAAAATTTTCTAATTATTTATGTGGTTACTGATTTATTATTTAATCTATCACTTTTTTTCAATCAATGATTATTTTATTTCATGATTTTCACTATTGAAAGTTTTTATTATGTAGAAGAATTTGTATTTGAGATTAATTCATGTATTTCTTGATTCTTTTGGTTCAAGACTATAACTGTCGTTCTCATGTATTTTGATAAAATTTTTGTACAACGTACAGTTGCATAAATTTCATAATGCCACGATAAAGAAAGAACTCTAGATAAATTAACCTGTTGCTAAAAGATTGTGTTTAATTCGAGAAAATGAAATATTAGAAGATTGAACAAATCGACTGATTTCTAATAGTGAAAGAGACAAAGAAGGGAATGTTCAAAAATGCACATATTTTAATAGGAAAACGTATCTACACTGGAATCTTAGATGATCTGAATGCCATCTAAAAGGTTATAATTTAAGTAAAAGAGAAACTTAAGTACAATCCCATGAACTGCCAGCAATGCCAAGCACGGGTCTGCTAGTAAATCTATATATATATATATAGTCAATTTTGAACAATGTTTCTTGAATATGAGTTATGTTAGAAACTACAATGGTCACTGAAATACAGTGAAATACTATAGTTTCTTTTCTCTGTCAATCAGTGTGATGTCTGGTATATTATAATGTTATCTGTGAATATTACTCTGTCTCAATACAATTTGTATATCTTGTTCTCTAGAACTTTTATTAATACAGGGATTCCAAACTTAGAGCAATTCTTATTTATGAACATGATTATTTACAATGAAAATCCCCATTTATGATGAGTACATCAATGGTTTTTTAATAATAGTAATTACATGGTCTGGAGAAACATAACATGTTCCATCTTGGAGTATACATGTTTAATTTTAGATCCCATACTTTTTTGATAGGATTTTTTTAGGTAGTGTCCAAGCTTTTATCTGTTGAAACCCATTCTTCATCTTATTGTCAGATATAAATGTCTGTAGTGAGCATTGGAATGCCCCATCATTTCAATAAGATAGAAGATTGCATAAAATTAAATAGAAAAAAAATGTGGTTGCATTAGCCTACAAGGTTTCTTCTATTAGCTATTTTGTTTCTTAATTCAGGAATATTTTCTGAAATTTCTGCATAAAATCACATATAATAAAGTAATTCATTTCATTTTTTCTGAAAGCTTAGAATTTATTTTTTATTCCTTTTGCATACTTTATTCTTATTGTTTTTTATACTTTAATGCTTTATTACATCTTTGAAGTTAACTTCCTCACATGTCAATCATATATAATAAAGGAATAAGCGTGTAGTGTCCATGTTTCTGCCCATGTGCGAACTCCTGTCAGAAGTGTCGGTGGTGTCCATGTTTCTGCGCATGTGCGAACTCCCGCACCAGAAGTGTTGGGCGTGTGGTGTCCATGTTTCTGCGCATGTGTGAACTCCCGCGCCAGAAGTGTCGCCGTTACTATTTTCTCTCTCTTTGAATCTTTAATCGCGTCTTTTAGAAAACTAAATCCCAATCTCATTATAAATTTACGCCAGAAGTGTCGCCGTTACAATTTTCTCTCGCTTCGAATCTTTACTTCCAGAAGTGTCGCCGTTACTATTTTCTCTTGCTTTGAATCTTTAATCGGTTACTATTTTCTCTCGCTTCGAATCTTTAATTGCGTCTTTTAGAAAACCTAAACTCAACTCCTCTCACTTCAAATCTTTAATTGCGTCTTTTAGAAAACTAAATCCCAATCTTTTTATAAAGTTGCTTTAAATTTCGTAGTTCATCCTATTTATGTCTGTATACTTCTTTTTGTTATTTGACTTCAATTTCTATCTTTTTTGATCAAAAAATGTTGACTGTTCCCCAGCTCGACAGTTCAGTTTGCGTTCGGCGTGTCGAGGCTACATAAATATTGCATTTAAAAAATATTTAATTTATTTCAGAATTTAAATAATATTTTATTCATTTCAGAAATTATGATTTTTTATTTTAAGATAAAAATTATAATTATTATTTAAATAACTGAAAAGTAAATCGATAGTTTGTTAGTTGCCAATTTCATATAAAGAAAATTTCAAAGTTTGGTCTGGAGAAAAAAACATGCAAAAGCATTATATATAAGGTTAAGGTTAAGCTAAATAAATGAAAAATCTCAAATTTGACAGATAAGAAACAAATGTTTCGTTTTTGGTCTATTTGGGCACATAGTGACCAGGGGCTAACTAGTTTGAAATATTGGAGATCGCTATATTTCTATTTATTATTAACTTATGATACATGCATTAGCAATAACTATGTTTACTCATAAAAAATATTGATCTATTACATTCCTGACCTTATTTGTGAATTGCATATTATATATATACAGTAGAACCTCAATATCTCGAATCTCATAGGAAGAAAAAAAAATTTGATACAAAGCGTTCGATATATCAAGGTTTAATATTAAATAAAGATTTTTATGTCAATAATACATACTGTAGTTTTTAATACTGTATAACACAATTTTTTCCCCATGAAAATTAATGTATAAATACTCTTGCATTTATAAACCAAAGGTTGAAAATATCACTGAATAAACATGATCATATTGATAAAAATATATCAACAATTTTAAGTGAAACTTAGAAAACGAAACTCCTGTATGGCATGTTCAGTATTCTGAACATGCACAAAAAAGTTCCTGTTCCAATTATTGGCAGCACATTTACATTCTTTTGTTATATTTAAATCCTTTGTTTAGACTCAAAAAGCGAGAGAAAATTCATATTTTTAATGTATATAGTTTTTTTTTTTTTGAATTTATTTAAATATTAATATTCACACACATCCATATATTTTTTATTAAATAATCAAAAAGAAAAAGGCATTTTTAGAAATAAATATAGCACATCCAATTGCTATCATAGGATGAGTTAATAGCATAAAAAGAATGCAACATAATCACTTTATATATTCTCAATCTTATTTGTTCAATATCCAATACACTAAAAAACTTTGATCTATCATTCTCAGATGTATCACTTTCCTGGAACATCACTCAATTTCTAGGGTCACTGAACAAATCCTATTTAAACTATGGAAATTAAACTTGCATCAATGTTCCTCAATTTACTGTTTTCCCAAATGTATTGAGAAATTTTAATCCTGAAGAATGTTAATTCCAAACTGTTTTTAAGAAAGAGCATACCACACACACAAATGTTGGTAAAAATTCACTTTATCTCTTGTGGTTAAGCAGTGACAGATGTTATCAGTTGCTGCCCATGCTCGCTGAAATCAAAGTGCTAGCAGTGAGTTTACAATCTCTATATCAATCGACATTTTTGCTTGATCCAGTGTGTGATGTGAGGGACTAACTGCAAAAGTTTAGTAAACTTTTACTAGATTTTATACAGCTATGTGACCTCAGATACAATGAGGTAGAAAAGATGCTGAACCTAATCCAACTTGAAAACAATGTTTTTGTATGCATGTTGCCAAAGCTATGCCAAGCCTTATGGATACCTTCATGAAAACCTTACTTTGTGTTAGTTTATTTCAAAATTCACCTTCAAGTCTTTGCGCTGTATGTATCTATGGATAGCACAACCCTGTGTTGTCAAATCTAACACACAAGGCCAACCCATTCACTTTTAATGCTTTTTCATAATGAAATATTATACAGTTTATAACTGCTGAAATGGATATTTAGTGATTTTTTTAAACTTCCTTTAGTGAAAAAATAAATAACAATTATTAACCCGCCGCAAGTTAGATGAAAATAATAAATAAATAAATAAATATAATAAATTATATAAAAATAAAGAAATTATATTTATTCGGAAAAACTTTTATCTAATCATAAATTTAATAGTTTGTTTATACATCATAATGTGTTTATTTACATCATAATGCAACATGAAACAAGCAAAACAACTGTGCCACAAAATGGTAACCTATTTTTAGAAATTATTAATTATGATGATCTAGCCCTATTTTCCTTATTTTGCTTCTTGACAAATTTCTTATAGGACTCAGACTGCAGGTATTTTTTTATTGGCTGATTTTGATGCTTTGCAAAATGTAATAAAAACATTGGGAAGGACTTGGAGATTTAGAAAAATTTTAATTTTTCAAATTTAAAAAAAAAATAAAAAAATTATTCAATCTGACTACCGAGTTTGGAAAAATGCAGACTCTGATAGACCATGAAACCAGTGCTGGGTTAAATTGTATTAGATATATTATTATTAAAATTCTTTTAAATTAATTTGCTATCTATGATAATTAAATAAAGATTATTTCAATATTTATATCAGTATACATCTGAATATTTTGACTTATCTTTATTTTTCATGATTGTTTTCATTCTTATATGTAGTCATTTTAAATGAAGTCTTTTCCATATGCTAAAGATTCTATATATCAGTATAATTTTGAATTAAACTTAAAATGAATTTTTCTAATATTTTATTTGAAAATATTTTCAAATAAAATTTATTAGAAGCATAGATCAAGAGTGTGATAGCATTTGGCTTTGCAGTAGTCTATAATATTGTTTTGTTAGAACAGGTATTCTGCACTTATAGAAAAAGACCTAGTATATGTATTTCCTCCTAGGCTTGCAAATTTTCAAACTGGTACTGTTTCTTATATCATATAAATTTTTATTCTACTATTAATGATTGAAATAATTTGTAAACAGCCTGTTATATGACAGTATGGCTTGGATTTATTTGGTTAGCATTTTTTTCCATCAAAAATGTGAATTAAATCAGGAACTTTCTAAGGACAAAAAGCTTTGCTATGGAAATTTGTGAATTGGATTTAAATCTCAGAAATACCTGACAATATTAAGACATTTGTTGCTATTAGATTACAGAATTTTGAATAAAAAATTTTAATGGGTTTTTTTAGATTTTCATAAATTATTGTTTGAACTAATGTCAATTTATTTAAAATTTATTTTGGAATTTTGGAAAAACAATAATAATGCATCTCTCCTAAAAGTATTAATATATCCTTATTTTTTATTGTTTTAATAATGACTGTTATGACTTATTTTTATTATTAGACACGTTACACAGATTAGTTTAATATGTATAAAAATTTGATGAATATTTATCATTGAATGAAAATTAAATTTAATGAAGCTTAGAATTTATTTTTTATTCCTTTTGCATACTTTATTCTTATTGTTTTTTATACTTAAAATCCTTTATTACATCTTTCATCTATTTCAGGTCATACAGATTGTGTACGTGGATTGGCTGTTTTATCAACAAGAGAATTTTTATCTTGTTCTAGTGATGCAACTATTCGTCATTGGCATATAACAGGAGAATGTCTAAACATATATTATGGCCATACCAATTACATTTATAGCATCTCCATTATGCCTGGAAATGAAGGATTTGTTACATGTGGTGAAGATAGAACTGTTAGATTATGGCGAGATGGTGAATGTTATCAAGTTATAAGGCTTCCAGCTAATTCTGTATGGGCTGTCACATGTCTTCAGAATGGTGATATTGTAGCAGGAGCAAGGTAAATAAAATTTTCTGTTATTATAACAGTTTGTAGCTGTTGTTGTCTTCATTATGTATTTTTGTGATATTTTATTTGTCGTAAACTCCAATGTCATGAATATTAAATTTTTAATTTTTGTCTATACTTCTGTATAAGCTGATCCTTCTAATTTCAGAGTTTAAAAATCCAAAATTTAAAACCCATGTATAAGCTGACTCCCAACATTCAAGTCTTAGAACAATATGATGTTCATTGAAATAGATAAATTTTTTTATAATTTAAAAAAATTTTCAAAATTCAGTTCACTATTTGAATAAATAATGCCACTTAAATGAAATTCCAGACTTATAGCACTGAAGCATCACAATGCAATGCTTAAAGAAAGCTGGATAGAGAGCAGAATAAAATAATGTGGTGTTGCATTTCTTTAAAATACAATTTTATTGAAGTGTTTACTTGGCAGAAAATATCAAAGAATTAGTAAGTTTCCATCATTTTTGAATCTGAACTAAAATATTTAACAAATTTTATGAGATAAAAAATCAGAATTTAAATGTTCTATAAAAATTTTATTGAAACTGATGAAAATGGGAAGTTGACCAGTGCATATGATTGCTGGGAATACAAATCTGATGTCCAAAATTAGATGTAAAATAATCATACAAATTATTAGTCAGAAAGATCAGTACATAAATTGCTACATTTCCATTTAATATTAATTGATGATACATACAATAATGGCTGCTATGTTTATTTGCTAAAAAAGATCAGTCTACACATTTCTGATCTTATTTTTGAATGCTATAATTTATTAATATTATAAAGTAATTAATATTAAATTAATTACTTTATAATTAGTAAATTAATATTTTTAAATGCATTTAAATAAGAAAATTACATACATTCATGCATTTTTAATAATAGAATTAAGAAGACATAATATTTTTATAAATAAATATGATGGATTGCATTGCTACTATAAGAAATGTTAATAGTGCAAAAAAGGGTGCACACACGGTATCGTCTCGCGTACCCCAGGGGGTACGCGTACCACACTTTGGAGACCGCTATTCTAGATGATCAAAAATATCAGAAAATGCACAAATTATTAGTCAGAAAGATCAGTACATAAATTGCTACATTTCCATTTAATATTAATTGATGATACATACAATAATGGCTGCTATGTTTATTTGCTAAAAAAGATCAGTCTACACATTTCTGATCTTTATTTGCTAAAAAAGATCAGTCTACACATTTCTGATCTTATTTTTGAATGCTATAATTTATTAATATTATAAAGTAATTAATATTAAATTAATTACTTTATAATTAGTAAATTAATATTTTTAAATGCATTTAAATAAGAAAATTACATACATTCATGCATTTTTAATAATAGAATTAAGAACACATAATATTTTTATAAATAAATATGATGGATCGCATTGCTACTATAAGAAATGTTAATAGTGCAAAAAAGGGTGCACACATCTCATTTATATAAATTTTGATCATATTTAATCTGCATTTGATATTTAAATAAATAAAAATTTTAAATTATGCACAGAAATACTTATTCATATATTTTTAACAGAAAAATCAAAAGAATTTGTAAAATAACACAACTGGTGTGTAGGTGCAATGATAACATATCATGACTGAGCCAGTGAATTTTACCATCGAAAAATTACTTCAAAAAATTTTCCAGTTTTTTGGCCTGTGAATAAGTTGATCCCTTTTATTCAAAATTTTTGTTTTTGAGAAAAATTCCTCAGCTTATGTACAAATATATACATTATTATTATTTTTATTGAATTTTTGAATGAATTAGAAAATATATCTAAAGAATTCAATAATGTAGAAGTGTATTTTAAAGTCTGTCTTCTTTTTTCACAAACAATTCCTTAAATTATTAAATTAATTTCATATTGAATATATTGACAAAAAGTTGCCAGTATATTTTAAAATTTAATTATATTAGACAAATTAGGATTCATAAAACTTAATTATTTTTATTAATTTAAAAAAAATTATTAATTTAAAAAAAAATTAATTTTTCTTTTAAAGAATGTAATAATAATAGCTTTTGGATAATTTTACTTTTTATTTAATTTTTAATTGCAATTTTTTTCATATTGCTCAACATGATGTGAAATAATTTAAAAAAATTTTTGCTATAATCCAACATTATTGTTTCTATAAATGTTTTATTTCTGAATAGAATTTAGTTCATATTTTAAACTTTTAATTTTATTTCTTGATTAATTAGACTTAAAATGGTAATTTATATACAGTTGAATATTATTATTATCTACAGTTAAATTATATTTAGATTAATTTATTGTATAAATATTTTATTATTATTATATAGTACATCAATCTGGACACGATAAGGCTTATTTGTAAATATACTAGTTACTTAAGTGGAAGTTTATTTGTACACTATTAATCAAAAGTGTTATTAAAACACTAAAAAAATAAATTGAAATGAAAAATATTTAATTCAAGAATATCACTTAAAAAATTGAAAACAAAAAATAAACAGAACTTCGATATCTTGTATCTCACGGGAACAAAAAAAAAATTTTATATAAAGAATTTTTGAAATATCAAGGTTTAATTTTAAATAAAGATTTTTATGTCAATAATACATACTGTAGTTTTTAATAGTGTATAAGACATTCTTTTTTTCTATGAAATTAGTATCTAAATACTCCTGCATCTTATAAACCAAAGGTTGAAAATATCACTGAATAAACATGAGTATATTGGCAAAAACCTATCAACAATTAAAAATGAAATTTAGAAAACAAAACTACTATATGGCATGTTCAGTATTCCAAGCATGGACAAAAAAGTTCCTATTCTGGTTATCAGTAGCACATTTACATTCTTTTGTTAAATTTAAAATAAGGGAAAATTCAAAAATATTTTTAATTTCTCTAGCACAAATATTATAAACTAATTCAAGATAGCAAAGGTTTTGAAGAAAATACTTTGAGATAACTATTGAAATTACATTGGTTTAATGCTGAAAGTGCATGGCAAAAATTTTTTTCCACATATCAAAGGTTTTGAGATAGAGAGGTTTGAGATAACAAGGTTAAACTGTATTTGCAAATGTACAATAGGAATAGGTATTAGACTGAAAAAGCATTTTTACATTTCATATAAATAACCAAAATAGTAATTCTTGACATAATAGCATTACCTATCTAACAAATTAATAATAATTCTTTATACACAATAAATATAATACATGTAATAAATAATAAACCCAAGTGTCAAATATTAAATTGAAGTTGTAAATAATAAATTCAAGAGACAAATAGTATATTTATGTGGCAATTAACAAATTTAAATAGAAAGTATTAAATCTAAATTACAAATATTAAACTGAAGTGACATATATTAAATTCAAGTGACAGATATGAAATGCAAGTGGCAAATATTAAATTGAAGTGATAATTTTTCAAACTAAGTGGTAATATGTGACAGAAAAATATATTTTATAGCATATAATTTAAACTCTTTAATCAATTTGTTGTTATTGTATACATTACACGAATGGATAATTAATTTTTTGATAATGCTATGTGGCATTTCCTACAGGTGTCATTTGTTAATGTGCTGTCCTTTAGTATGTATTTCCTGTAGTTTTTCGTGTTTATTACCTGTCTTGTATAGCTATTATAAACCTTCTGTTTCAGTAAATAGATCCCCCCTGACTAACCAGCTGTTTGACGCTTTGGCGTCAATGAAGTGTTTCTGTAAGTCATGTGGATGTCTGCCATGGAGTTCCTTTTTACACCAGGATGTTTTCTTTTCATGTACAAGTGATTGGTCTGTATTGTGATGGGTTTCTGGTGTTTGTGCTCTTGGGTTTCGTGAAAGTGATGCCGTGTGTAAGAAAGGAAGGTGTGTTTTTTGGTTCGTGTATGAGATGTGTGAGAAGTTTTTATTATTATTATTATTATTATTATTATTATTATTGATTTATTAAATTTATATGGTGCAATTTTAAATAACTTATTATTATATTAGTGATGGAACAGCAAGAATATTTACTTATCATAGTGAGCTTCAGGCTAGTCCTGAAGAACAATTAAAATTAGAAGATGAAGTTTCTAAAAGCATACTACCTGCTCAAGAACTTGATTTAAAATTAGACTCAATCCAAGAAAAGGAAGTTTTAAATGAACCAGGTATTTATTTATAGTATATAGATTTTTCAAAAAATCTTTATATATTTTTAATATACTTATAAGATTTTTAAGTAAGTAAATTTCTTTTATATACTGAAATTTGAATGCTGAAATTTTAGAAATTAAAAAAGATTTCCAAATTGTATAGTTCATCAAAAATTTCATTATAAATTTTTAATTTTTAAAAGTTAACTTATAAGCTATTGAAAAATGACTATATTTATGTACAATTATTTCATTTAAATATATGTTATTTCCTTCTATTTATCTTTGTCAAAATGCAGCTATGTTTAATTTGATCCACTGATTTATTAGAATATTTGGCTCATATCAGCATAATTAAAAATAAATTGTTGAAATTAATAATGTATTTTATTTGTATAATTTTTCCTTTTTTCATATATTCCTGAACAGAAATATAAAGGGAATCATACAAATTTTGTTATTAATCTAGAATAAAAATGCCATATTACAATGAATATATGAAACTTTTTGAAAAATAAAACAGTAAAATGATTGAAATTTATAATCAAATGGTGAGATTTGTCATATCTTCAAATTTCTAAAATAAATATAGATTATAAAATGAGGTTCTTTAATAGACATTTAGTCATCTTGTAGTTATGATATTGGTATGCTAAGCATTATATAGATTTATAAATTATTTTTGATTAGAATATTTTGAGATTCAAATTGCATTTTATATGTATGAAATTGTAGTTTACACATAATCGGAAGCTTCCTAATTTATACAAATTCAACTTTGCATAAAAAGTTTTGATATGCAAAATGTTTTGAAAATTATTTTTAATATTTTTATATAAACATAATATTACAATTTTATGATTATGATAGAGCAATAACAGTTATGACACTATTATAACAAGAATTAAAGACATTATTGATAATATTACTATTGATAGTTAATGCTTGATGTTATTATAGTTGATTATCATAATATGATGCAAATCGTATAATGCATCAATTTGTATCAATATCAAGTATTATCCAAAAAGAACCTATAGAGGCACAAGCATACTGGGGCGATGTTGAGTGCAGGGTACAACTTCTCAAAATCATATCTTGCGAAAATCTCATTAATTTTGGATAATATTTCAGGGGTTTCAATCAATCCTAATATGCTTAGAGAGCTGGCTGACTTGTTATGCAGTAACTCTTTTTTCAGGTTTAAAAATAAGTTTTACAAGCAAATTATAGGCGTACCAATAGGAAGTCCCCTTGCAGGTGTTATGGCCGAATTGGTACTGAGATCCCTAGAAGAGACTCGCCTGCACATCATAATAAGAGAAGTTCACATATATCTAAGATATATTTACATCATCATCATCATCATATGGATAGATGCAGACAAAACAGAAATACTTGTGGATCTCTTTACACTCCTGAGCAACAGTTTAGAACTAGTACTAGAACAAAAAGAGAAGGAGAGTATACATTTCTTAGACGTAAACTTAGAAATCAGAAATCTCTCCATTGTGACATCAGTATATAGAAAACCAACAAACACTCCTATAGTTATACCAGAATGGTCAATGACAAATGGCATCATAAAAAAGGCAGCTTTAAGATCTTATGTTAACAGAGCACTTATGCATTATAGTGATGTGTGGTTCCTAAAAAAATGAATTAGAGCAGATAAAAAACATAGCACAAAAGCATGGCTATAATAAGAATTTAATAGACAAGTTATATAAAGAATTGCATAAAAAGCAGGTAAGTATCCAGATTGTAGAACAGAAACAGCAGAACTATTGATTAGGAATGGTAGAAAGTCAGTATAGAACTAACTTCACAATAGTACTGGACACACTAAAAAACTTCAAGACTAAAGAATTGCATAAAAAGCAGGTAAGTATCCAGATTGTAGAACAGAAACAGCAGAACTATAGATTAGGAATGGTAGAAAGTCAGTATAGAACTAACTTCACAATTGTACTGGACACACTAAAAAACTTCAAGATAGTAAATAAAATTATTATAAAAGAGATATGAAACCTGCATTCAAGAGAGTTTAAACTATCTTTAGTCTACTTTGAAATGTAAAAGATGAATACAGACAAGAAGAAAGAACTGGAGTATACCAAATACAACTAATAAACCTAGAAAATGATCAAAATGAAGTATATATAGGAGCAACAGCAAGAAATCTAAAAGATAGAATTAATGAGCACAAAAGGGACATAAGAAATGCCAATTTAAAAACTGCCCTAGCTAAAAGAGTTTACAAATATAATGTGAAAATAGAATGGGAGAAGAGTAGAGTATTAAAACAATTAGATAACGTAAATAAGTTATTTACTGTGGAGGAAATACAAATATATACAGGTAGTAAAAACAGGGTAGTAATAAACGACAAACAAATGACTAATACCTCTAACGCTTGGAAGTTTGTTTTAGAAGAGAGTTCTCCAATATAATAATGATAGAAAATGATATTCGTGCAAATATAATCTGTGCGCTTCTAGAAACTAAAGCACAACTGGATTTTTAATTTTATATACTTACTTACAATTTTATTTAAGTATATTTTATTTTCATTAAATTTTAACAAAACTTTTTAAAATGATCTGCTAAAAATTTGAAATCATTTTTGAATTTTAAATATTTAAAAATTGTATTATAAGTTCTAGAATTGTAGTGTTCGGTATTGTGTTCCATAACTTAAACAGTTTGTAAGAATTGAAGATGGTTAAAAGCAAGAAAACATACTCGTATTAAAGTATTATATTAGAAAAATATTGGACTACTTATTAGTGCTTAAAATTAGTTTAAAAGTTGATCAAAACGTTTTTTAAATAAATGTTTTTTCATATTTTTGGACTTAATTGGAATTAGTGCTTTGTTTTTAAGTGTTCAGTTCATAATTTAGTAGAGTTTTTGGAATAAAAGTTTTAAAAAATCTCAAATAAATGAAGATTTCTCAAATTTTAACTTAATAGTAGTTGTGAGTTAAAGTTTTTGAAAATACTTAAGTTTCAACAATTCTAATTAGAGATCATAAATTTTGAAAATCAATATCTGTCAATATTGATTTTCAGAAATTTAATCTCACTTCATTGATATTCATATTAGAAAATCTTTTAAAGACTTTTTGATTTAGACAACTTTTTTATAACAATGATAACCCTGCGTTATATTAGAAAAATATTGGACTACTTATTAGTGCTTAAAATTAGTTTAAAAGTTGATCGAAACGTTTTTTAAATAAATGTTTTTTCGTATTTTTGGACTTAATTGGAATTAGTACTTTGTTTTTAAGTGTTCAGTTCATAATTTAGTAGAGTTTTTGGAATAAAAGTTTTAAAAAATCTCAAATAAATGAAGATTTCTCAAATTTTAACTTAATAGTAGTTGTGAGTTAAAGTTTTTGAAAATACTTAAGTTTCAACAATTCTAATTAGAGATCATAAATTTTGAAAATCAATATCTGTCAATATTGATTTTCAGAAATTTAATCTCACTTCATTGATATTCATATTAGAAAATCTTTTAAAGACTTTTTGATTTAGACAACTTTTTTATAACAATGATAACCCTGCAAAGACTGTTGTTGTGCCTTTTACTCAGAGAAGACAGTTGGTAGGGTTATCTGAGCCGTCTTCTTCGGTAAAAAACTGCAGTTTTTTACCCAGGTCAAATACCTTGGCGTTTTGCTTGACAAGGGTTTAACTTGGAAGCCACACGTTGAGTTTGTTGTGGGGAAAGCCTGTAGGGCTCTTTGGACTTGCAGGGGTATTTTGGGTAAGACTTGGGGACTTAGGCCACGGTTGTTGTTTTGGATTTACACCATGGTGGTGAGACCTATTCTTACTTATGCTGCCATTGTTTGGTGGCGAAGGGTTTTACTTAAAACCTGTCAGGCTGAACTTGGGAAGATTCAAAGGTTGGCCTGTTTGGGCATTACTGGGGCTATGAAGACTGCTCCTACTGCAGCTCTTGAGGTTCTCCTGTGCATTCCTCCTCTGCATTTATTTGTTGAGGCGAGTGCCCGGGAGGGCTACTATAGGCTTCACTCTTCTGGGCGAGGGATTTCTTGGACCCATAAAGTGGAGCATTTGTCCTTTGAGTGGGACAGTTTACACTGCAACATTCTTGGGATGGTTAAAGATTACATGGTACCTAGATTTGCATAAACCTTACTTTTAATAAAACTTATCATATTAGAAAATCTTTTAAAGACTTTTTGATTTAGACAACTTTTTTATAACAATGATATGCATAAACCTTACTTTTAATAAAACTTTTCTGTATTATCACAAAGTATTTCCAAATAAATTTAATTAATATTGGCATAATCAGAGATAGTGCAGAAGATGCATGGATCTCATTCAGGAAACATCATATGTTCAATATATGTAAGATTGTTATCTCAAATTATTCGATTTTACTAATTTTTTGCAAATTTAATAATTTAGAACTTGAAAAATCTGTTAAGTTTTTGTAACTTAACAGATTAACTCTATTGTAAACTTTTTTAATAATTTGTATTAATTAATTAGATATGTTTACATACCTAATTAATTAACAAAAATTATATTGTATATGATTGTTTTAAATTTCTAGAGGAAAGACTAGGCTTATTGTATGTTAAAGATTCATCTCTATCCAATATGATTAAAAATGCAAATTACTGTTTTTGATTTTATCAAAAAGATTCAGTCTAAAAAATGTTACATTATAGTTTTATAGATTGTTAGATTGTTTTGTTAGAAAGTTAAAAACTTGCATCCCAACAGATATTTAAAATCACAAATTGATGATTCCATTAAATATTAAATAATGGAAAAAAATGTTCCATATTTGTTCTAAAAGAATTTTATAACTTATAATTTGTATTAGATATTGTCAGTTTTTGGAAAATTTTCATTACTAATATAATAGTTCTCAACTTTATAAGTTAATTCATTCTATAGTGTATACATAAAGTAAGAATTCATAAACTAGAATTAATTTCTCATAGACTTAATATTAAAAACAGGAGTTCTGTTTTTAATTCTGTTTTTAATAATGAAATTTAACTATAACAAAATTAAGTAGAGATTAAAAAAAATCAATAGTTTATGATTAAACAATGATTTATCTATCTAAAAAAATGAAAACAAGTCTTTGAAAATCTTTAAAATCAAGCAAATTATAATAATTTATTATTTGTCATAAAAGTTTTAATTTTATTCATTATTATTATTGATAAGTAGATGAACTTTTATACAGATGAACTACTGCCCTAGGTATAATCTGGGAATGAAAATTATTCACATAATGTTCTGATAAAAAGTACGGCAGTCAGAAGGTGTGCTATTTTTGATTCTTCATCTATCACTTTGATTTTTCCTGATTTCATAGCAGATTTGTACAGTATTTTGTTGCTATATATGTGATTAGAAATGCTTATTTATGAAAATGGTTAGCATTTATTTATTGCAATTAATGCTCATATTTTTGATTTTGTTTATAATTCTTACTTGAAAAAGAACTTGCAAAGCAGTAACTTCTAAATTGAGAACTGTTTATATTCCTTTATTGAGTTTTTAATTAATTGGATATAAATTTAATGTATATTGAAATCATACTCACAAAAAGATTATAATTAATAGAATAATATAACAGCTCTACTAAGTGAAAAACACAAATTTAACTTTATTACCGAAGAACTTTCAGCTTAATCAAGCCATCATCAGTGGTTGATTTTTACGAGTAAGAACAAATCATTAGAATGATTTGTTCTTACTTGTAAAAATCTACCAAAGAACTTTTGGCTTGATTAAGCTGAAAGTTTTTTGGTAATAAAGTTAAATTTGTGTTTTTCATTTAGTAGCACTGTTATATTATTATAAACATTTTAAAAAGATTATATTTAAACAAATTGAAAATGCATTTGCAAAATTATAAAAACAAAGATGTAGCTATTACATTATTAATATTGCTTTCATAGTTTCATACTAACCAAACAAATCTAATGATATATAGAGAGAGTGCTTTAAGAATAAGTAAAGCAGATAATTGCCTAGAGCATTGGAATCCAATACCATTGAAGGCATTCTATAAAATTGTAAAGTACTTTAATGTATAGAGTAAGGATGAAAATATCAAACAGGTTTTTTGGAGATTTGCAGATTTAATTGCATTTTGAAATGGTGGTAGAAATAATACAGTCATCTAAATCTTAGAAATATAACTGATAAGAAATTATAAGAGATAGAAAATTTATCTTCTTTTCTGGAAATATGAAGAAAATTTCTTAACAGAGATAAAGAGGTAATTTAAAAACTAAGAGTTTTTCAAAAATAATCTCTCAAATTTCATATTATAAAAACATTACCTATTGCAAGTTTTATTTTTAATGGACTTCATGTTTGTGTTTTATGTAATGTTTTTCAGATTTTAGGTTGAACACTTATATGGAATTTGAAATAACACTGACTTGAAAAATTGTGAGACCAGATTCAAATACTGTATGCTGGACCATTTTTTACAGACATGATAATTCTGTGTTAATAAAAGCATATTGTAGACAACTATGAGATTCATGATACCCATATTACTTAATCCTGCTTAAAAATATAATAAATTTTAAAGTTAAAAACAATGGTTTTAATACATTTTAAACATCAAATGATGCAATGATAAGATCAAACTCTGAGTAAGCATATTTAAGTGATCTTATCATTATATCATTTGATGTTTAAAATGTGTTAAAACCATTGTTTTTAATTTCAAAATTTATTATATTTTAAAGCAGGATTATGTGATATAGGTATCATAAATCTAAGAGTATTGAATCTCATAGTTATCTGCAATATGCCTATGTTATTGACAAAACAAATGAAATTTTACAATATATGTAGTTTTGAATTATTTATTTTTCAATAAACAATTCAAAACTACATATATTGTAAAATTAATAAAAATGTCTATTCCAGAATAATGTTAATGCCTGAGCAATAACTTTCTATAGCAATTTATATAAAATATCAATACTGCACAATTATTTTCTGTAGGCATAATTATAAATGAAAGACATATTCATTTTTAAATTAACATGGAAATCATAAATAACATAGTACAAATCATGGAAAACTTAATATTGTAAGATAAAAGGAAAATTGGGTTTCATGAAAGAGTTGGATGGAAAAGTGCAATGTAAGAATATACTGTATTGATTACTGAACAATATTCTATATTATAATAATAAATTCATTTCTTTTTAAATGCCACTACTCTA
>AYEL01074720.1:0-17281 GCA_000484575.1 Olivierus martensii | reverse complement strand
GTAAAGGTAAACTAAGAAGGAAATGTGGAACATGATAAAAGCAAGTCGGACAAATTCGGACAATCCGTTCTTGAATTTTTGGCGGTCCAAAGATGGCGTTATATTAATAAATCCGATTATAAAACGATTAAAAAATTAATTAAAAATTTAATTAAAAATCGAAATTTCACCAAAATTTTGGATACTATGATAAAACAATGAAAAATATGACAAAAAATGATATTTTGAAAATTTATTTTTCGATATAAATAAAAATAAGGACACCAGGCCCTGTCAATATGTACATGACAAAGGAGTTGTAGCAGGTCATCGGCCTGTCGTGCGTATTGACAACGGAGTGCAAAGGGTTAATTTATATAAAATTTAGCTTATATGAGCCCTTCTAGAAATAAGATCTTTTGCAAACCAGGAAATTCCTGTAAATTATTGTGCGTATTGACAACGGAGTGCAAAGGGTTAATTTATATAAAATTTAGCTTATATGAGCCTTCTAGAAATAAGATCTTTTGCAAACCAGGAAATTCCTGTAAATTGAAACATTGTATTTCTTTAGAAAATACATAAGTAAAGATACCAAACTGTGCTTTTAGTTAATATTAAATTCTCCTAATAAACTCTCATTCATTTTATAGGAAAGCTTTCAAAATAAAAGCGATTAAAGCACATAGCTTCAAAGCTTCAAATTAGGTAAATTTATCTTCTTATCCAACAAAATTAGGTGGCTTTTATTTTGAAAGCTTTCCTATAAAATGAACGAGAGTTCATTAGGAGCCTCAAGAGTAGCTGATTTAATTGGAATGAGAGAACTTTTATTAAATACTTTTACAATCAGTTTCTTTACTCTGATGAAAAATGCATTTCAGATGGTTTTGTCATCCTTTGTAAATTTTGTAAGAGTAATCAGTAATGAATGGTTTTTGTAATAAATTATTTTAATCAAATACAAATACTATTTGTTTAAATACAATGTTTTGTATTTGAATTATATTAATGTATTTCTGGGTAAAACCACCCAAAAAGCATTCTTCATCAGAATAAAGAAATTTATTAAATACTTTTGAACCAAAGTTGTATGTCTCATTCCAGCTAAATCAGCTACTCTCCCACCTCAACTAATTATGTTGGATAAAATTAAATATTCCGTAATAAAATTTAAATTTATTGGAAAACTTGTTTATTAACAGAATTATTATTGTAGGTTTTGAATAAAGAAATTTATTAAATACTTTTGAACCAAAGTTGTATGTCTCATTCCAGCTAAATCATCTACTCTCCCACCTCAACTAATTGTTGGATAAAATTAAATTTTCTGTAATAAAATTTAAATTTATTGGAAAACTGTTGTTTATTAACAGAATTATTATTGTAGGTTTTCTTTGATTATATCTTGTGATTGCAAAAAAGACCTTTCATAGCTTATAATTTTCAACATCTCAAATTTTCTCAAAAATTCAATAATTCTTAATTTAAATAATCATAACTATTCAATAAATAATTAATCAAGGTATTTACATGACATGCTTAACATTGTGTTGCACTTTATAGAATTTCACTTCAGTCATATTAATACAAGTTGAGTATCCCCAATCTGAAATGCTGGGACAGTGTGCTTCAGATTTTGGAATACATATGATGGAATTGAAGAGAGATTTTTTTTGACATATTTATTCATAATCTTGTTTTTATTTATTAACTTTTGAAAGAATTTTAACACTTACCCATATAGTTACCACTATCAGACTTTTTGAAATTTTTTAATGATAAAACAACTCAATGGAAAATAACAATAAACAAAGAACACTAAAAATGTATGGCAGGTTACTGAATTACAGCAGTTTGCCATGGTTGGGTGCACACTATTGCATTAGCTTTCATGTCACAAATTATGGTGATAGTCCTATCCCAAAAGCTCCCTGCTGTGAAAGCAAAGTTATGGATTTCAGGATTTGGATTGGGATACTCAATTTGTATTTGTATAACTTTATTAAAAATTTGAATATTTAGGTAAATTGCATTATTTTCATTTTTTTAGATTATCTAATGGAAATTTTCAGGATGCCTTCCTATTATTTGTTCTTGGATGCCATAAATAATTTCAAATTATGGGAAATTTAGCTCAGAAAAAGAATTTTTAATTTGTATACTTTGTTTTCCTTTTATAAAAACATTATTTTTCATTGTAATATAATAAATTTAAATATTTTATAAGAAAGCATCTTATTTTTGCTTTTATTTAAAAAAATTTTTTTCATCATTTGTATGCATTCTATTGAATTGTGACATCAGTCATTTCCTTAACCAATAATAATCACTTTTTTTTTATCATCATCTGACTTACCTCTATTTTTTCTATATTACATTAATATTAATAAATAGAATGATAAGTATTTTTAACATATTCAGTTCAGACTGTTATATTCAACTAGTTATTAGAGTGAATACCACACTTATTTGTTTTATAAATTTTTAATATATCAAATATTTGCTTTAATCCATTGACTTCTACGCCCTACTCAATTGCTGATACAAGAATGCCAGACAGATATATGTTAAGCCTAACAGAATTTGAATAAATTTAAATGCCTATTTATTTGTTTTTATGCATTATTATTGATTTTTGTTAATATTACTCAATAACTTATCAAAAAATTTTTGATATCTTTTTAATAGTTTCTAGTCCATAGTGAATATTTATATGTAATGAAAATTAATTAATTTTAATGCATATATTTATTAAAAGGTTCATTTTCATAGAGCGTATTGATTAAATAATAAATATAAAAAAATTAAATAAATTGAGAAAAAAATTTTTTTGTTAAAATTAGAAAAGAAAAAATTTTAAGAACAAAAAACAGTAATTAGATTGCAGTAAACTATACACAATGAAAAAAATATCACAAAAAGAAAAATGTTCCACCTTGAAAGAACTATAGTTTGAAATGGCAGAGTAAGTGATCTAGGCAGTATTGTACTTTAGTTCAAAGTGGCAGCATATAGATTAATTCTGCACAATAAAAATACAATGGCATCTTAATTGCTATGTAAATAATATTTAGATTTTTCAGTCTGTTTTTAGTTACAAACCATTTTATTGTCTACAATCTCTTGTGCTATATAAAGCATGCATACATATACAGCCTAAAATGATCAATAATGTATGGAAATTTAAAAAGCACCGTTGGGATACCAACTCATCTTCAGTTTTATTCACAATAAATTTGCTAAATATAACTATACCCTACTCTATACTATACTAAAACTACGCTATAGATAATTGAAAATTTGACTTTGAAGTAATAGGATTTGAAGAAGCAAAATATAAATACAATATCAACAGAAATAGTTTAAATATTTTATAAAAAATTATTTAGCTATTTTAAAGTTTATTTTTCTTATACGATGTGAAAGTCATAATAAATTTTGAAATAAATATTTGTAAAACATTATCACACAGTCAAATATGGTTCTAATAAAAATGTTGTATAATAGATGACTTTACAAAGCTCTTATCAAATGCATAAAAATACTGAGTCACTCATTTTTCTCCACTAATTTGCATATTAATTGAAAAGTTTTGAAAAAATTAATAAAATTTTTAAATTACAAAACTTCACATAATAAATCTCTGAATAGATAAAAATTATCTGCTAGAGTTATGATTGAAATAGTGTTAAAATTTAATAACAATAATAAATCAGTATTTTGATTACATTTTTTTATTGCATTTTACAAAACTAACACAAGATTAAAATTGTCATTGTGATGTGAAAGTACAGGTAGTTTTTGACTGTATTAATTCATTCCTGAAATGAGCTCATAAAGTAAGAACTCTTAAACCAAGAATCAATTTCCCACAAAACATATTAAAATCAGAAGTTCTGTACTCAATAATTAAATTTGATCATAAAAATAAAAATAATCAGTAATTTATGATGAAAAAATGATTTATCTAAAAAATGAAAACATTTAAAATCAATGAAATTATTTAACACACAAATGTTAAATAAATAATTTTTCTTCATTAACAGATTATTAACAGATAAGCAGATGAACTTTTATATATATAAATTGCCTTGGCACAATTCAGGAATGAAAGTTATTTTCTTAATTGTGCTAGTAAAACATGACTATCAAATGGTATGTTGTTACTTTATGATGTGCCATTTTAAGTTTCTTGATTTCATAGCAGAAAATGGAGTTTGTGTACAAACCTAGTTATACTGTATTGTATAGTTATGTTTATCGTTTTAATGTTTTTTTTGTGAATGCTTAGCATTTATATTTTGCAGTTAATGTTAATATATTGATTTTTTTTTGATACTTCATATTTTGAAAAAATTCAAACCTAGGAACTCATTAAATGGAAACTTGTAAACTGAACTGCCTGTATTAGTCACTTAAACACTATGCAATTTTCATTTATTTTTATATAATTGCCATGACTTATTATTGGCTAAAAATTTCATTGAAATTATTCAGATTTTCATTATATTTTCATATGCATTCAAATAGGTTGCTAATCTGTCTGTGTGCATTGTAGTTTTGGCTCAAATATTTAAATCATATCTGTTTTTACTGTATCATATTGTAATTATTTGAAAAAAATAACTTATGTCAATCATATATCAAAAAGTCCATTATTAAAATTGTAAATTTGTTAGGAAGATATAGTTTGAAAATTGAATTGGCTTAACATTAATGAATTGTCACAATTCTCGTTTTATTTCAAAAATTCAGATTGCAACATAATTACAAAATTGAATTTTCAATTTCATATAATGGCAAGTTTTAGTTTTAAATTTATGATTATATAATGAAGTTTAATTCAACAAACTGGATATTTTTTTTATAATGTAAATTATTAAATTCTATGAATAATTAATATTTTTAATAAGATGAATTTGAAAAGTTGGCAAAATAAGATGATACTGATACAAGATAATTTTAACAAAATAGTTTATAATTGATAAAAAGATTTGGTTTGATAATCATAAACTGAATTACATGAAACAGTTTTAATTAAATATGGGTAGTTCCTGACTTTGAGTTAATTTATTCCTATTGTGAGAGCTCATTAAATAAGAACTGATAAAACAAGAACCAATTTCCCATAGACAAAATGGGTTCTATTCTCAAACAAAATTTGACCATAATAAAATTAGGATCAACAAAATCAATAGTTTAAGTAAAAAAATAATTGTTTATTCAAAAGAAATAAAAATAGTCTTCAAAATCAGGCAAATTTATTATACAGGGTGATTATAAAGTTTTGATACATTTCTGTGAAAAATAGATATTAGAATCAAACCAATAATGATGATGGAAATCCTAAGGCATAGTAACACACAATTCATCTAAGTTTGTATTTAGCCTTATTCCATATGATCACCCTGCAGTTCAACACACAATTTCCAGTGACACACCACTTCACAAAACACTTTTTCTAGCACTGCAAGTGTGATGTTGATCACTACATGTTCAATATGCTCCTTTTAGATGGTCAATGGAGAAATGAGAGAAGATTTAACTCTAAGCCTACCCAAGCCATGAACCATGAAGAAGCTCTAATAGCCAATGATTTATTTTATATATTTGACTTTACATATCCCCATGCAAAAAAGTCAAGAGGTGAGAGATCAGGAAAACATAGTGCCCAAATACACTGTGAACCCCTTTCAATCCATTGATGTGAAAATGTGTGTTCCAGCTATGTACGAACAAGCCATGCAAAATGAGGGGGCTCAATCCTGTTAAAACACCACCGTTTCCAAGATGCCATCCTGCTGCAATTGTGGTTGCAGGAAATTCTTCGGCATATTGAGATACGAAATGTCTATCACTGTGGGTTCTGCGAAGAAAAATGGCCCATACACCTTTGCCTTTTTCATCCCCAACTACATGTTGACTTTTGGGGTTGAGGATCTCAGTTGGATCTCATTTTGATCTTGTTTCATCCGTTCACACACTGCACTTGTGTCAATTGATTATGCCACATGTGTGGAAGATGGCTTCATTGCTAAAGAGCACATTTTGCTTTTGCAGCAAATTATCCTCTTCAACTGCCTGCAACAGGTCAATATACATTACTTTGCAACAGCGAAATCATCCCTTTCCAGTTTGTCAGATTTAGAGGTGGTATGACTGTTTTTCAAGGTGTAGCAGAGAATATTCCACACTGTCTGTTGTGGGAAACCCAACTCCCTATTGTATAACTATGCATTGGATTTGAAATGCCTATTTATGAAAGCTTAATATTTATTTCTTGCAATTAATGTTCATATTTACAATTTTTTTTTATACTTCATATTTAAAAAACACTCAAACCAAGGAATTCATAAATTGAGAACCATCTGTATTCTAATTTCAATATCATTAGCAATAATTTTCGTCTTTTTTTTTACTTATTAAAATATCAATGGCATTTTGTCATTCTAGATAGAATAATTACAAATAGGAATCAATTTACTTTTTCATTTTATTTGTTATAGATACTTCTTACTGAATAGACATGAAGATTCTGGAATTAATGAATTAAGAAAATAACATGCAAAAAAATAAAAACTGCAAAAATATTTTTTCTGCAGTGAATTACAAAAATAACTGTTAAACTTTATTGAAAGAGACAGATGGTGTATTCTAGAGGCTTAATCTTTTAAAAAAATGAAGGATTCAATGAGAAGAATATAAGAGTGAGGAAAGGAAAAAAATTCTGCAAGAAATATGGAATTCAAATAGCAGAAAAAAATCATCCTTTTGATTATCCTTACAATGCACAAATGAGACAATAGATGAATTCTGTCTCCTGTATATAGAGGAAATATCTGTAAATTACAAACTAGATCCTAAATGATTTGATAGCATGAGCCCTTGCATTCACCTAAAACAGCAGAAAAATAATTAATACAAAATGGAACACTAGAGTATCGCATAATATTGGATGGGCTGGATTTGTCATCATATAAATTCATAATATTTGGATACCCATCAAATATTTTTTGGTATAAAATGATATCTGGAGGAGTAAAATAAATAATCAAAATTTGCATATTAATTGGCTTTTATCTATTTTTTGAAAATATGATCTATCCTTCTTCATTTATGGCTTGTTTTATTCAGAAGACCAGCAATTCAAAGATAGCAATTATTTCATTGGCTGGCTAAATTTTCATATAAAAAAAAAAAAATTGTTCCAGCAATTCAAAGATAGCAATTATTTCATTGGCTGGCTAAATTTTCATATAAAAAAAAAATTGTTGGTGATTTCATGTACAGAATGAAAAATCTTGAAAAAATAAATAAAATTAAAAAATACATTGTTAGAGATAAAAAATGTAATACTGTAAAAATTTCAAAAGATTTTGGTGAAAAAATTAAAGGATATATGATATTAAATATTTGCATAATTAATTAGTCTTAATAATTGATGACTCACAAGAGGTTAAATAATCTAATATCTATATATGCACACTTAATAAAGTTTTTAATGGTACAGTCTATGACAGAAAGGTTTTGACATCAGCAGAAAAGGTTCGGCTTTCGTACAATATGCAAAAACTGATTGAGTCATTACTGCAGTTGATCGTCGTAGGCTGCAAGGTGGGATGCAACCATTCCATCGGTTGATTAGAGCGTATAATAATGTTTTACAGCAATATATTTCAATATTAAGAATTTGAAGAATAGCAAGGAAATTATAAAAAATTATTTTTCAACTTCACCAAAGCTCTAGGCTTTGCCCATTAAATAGTATGTTATGTATTATACAATTTCATATTTTTATTATATGCAAATCTGAAAATACTTAAACGAACTTTTGAGTGTTTAATGTGTATTTTTTATCTTACAATTAAAAACAAATTTTATATGAAAAAATCATATCGAAATAAGATTTTTAAACTTAGAAATTTTCACTTCTATATTCACAGAACAAAAAACAAAACATTATACAATTATCTAAACTATAATAATAATAATTTCAATACTGAATTTTTATAACTTGTAAAGAACATAATAAAAAATAAAATTATCTTCTGTGTTTTATAAAAGATAATTTCAATACTGAATTTTTATAACTTGTAAAGAACATAATAAAAAATAAAATTATCTTTTGTGTTTTATAAAAGGGAAAGTAAAAGAAGACTACAGATCGCATTATCCATGTCAAGTACGTCATAGAAATTCTCCCCTCTGTGAAATATTCCCGACTCCTATTTCTCCGCGGGTAAGAACAGTCTACTTCATTACAAGTTGCTGTGCGGAGATTTTCCAGACTTTACAATCGAAACTACTTCCTCTAATACAGCCCTACGGTAGATGTCAAAACCTTTGTCATAGACTGTACATAATAGTTTATCAAGAGAAATGTTTTTGACCTGTCAGTGAGTCAAGCTGAGCTGCAAAGTACATACTGAAAGAAGAAACAATCTACAAATATAAACTTATAAATATATAATATCATAACTATCCCATATATTAAATAAAAAAGTTATACAACCCAATAATAATAATACTAAAAATAAAAAAAATACATAAACACAGATAAAAGGGCTGTATATGATGTCATCAGCTTGCTGTACAAAATATCAAAAGTTGCACAAAATACCAAAAGTGACAATAGAAATGTATTCCCCATCTATAAACCACACCATTTCCAGCCAAAGAAAGGCATTGAGAATCATTACAATTTAAAATGTGCACATTTTTTTCATTCTATTGACTTGAAGCATCTCTACTAGCTTTATGCTACCACTTTCATTACCACTCTTTATAATGATAGCCTTTGTCTATTTGCAATGTATATGTTCATGTGCTCGTCGTTAGTGCAGTATTTAAAGAACCTTTCCTTATATCATTTTTGTTTCTTAATGCTTTTAATTACTTCCCAGTTGATCCTATACAGAATTCTGTTCTAAATCCTTATTTTCTAAAAGTATACTATTTGTGCATTTGTGTACATACACATTGTACAACTCTTGTAAGCAAATTTATGAGAGTCAAGTTTTCCCAATTTACCACCTAACAAAAATTTAGATCTATGAATTGATCACATTATTCTTTCCATTATTCAAGTTTATATCTTTTTTAAAAATTCAAAATTATTAATTCAGAGTTATTGAAAATGATCAAATTGATGATATTTGATCACATTATTCTTTCCATTATTCAAGTTTATATCTTTTTTAAAAATTCAAAATTATTTATTCAAAGTTTATATCTTTTTTAAAAATTCAAAATTATTTATTCAGAGTTATTGAAAATGATCAAATTGATGATGATGATATACTAAGAGGAAATATTCACATTTTGGGGGCAATATCTTGCATAAATATTCTGATCTGAATTATAAGTACATGCACATGAAATTCTTATATTTAATAATTTAAATCATTCCTGGAGTAAGATTATAAAGTAAGAACTTATAAACCATAAACATAATGTTAAAAACAGATTCCATTCTCAACAATGATATTTGATCATGATAAATCAAGTACCGGCCAACAAATTCAATAGTTTATGATTAAAGTAAGAACTTATAAACCATAAACATAATGTTAAAAACAGATTCCATTCTCAACAATATTTGATCATGATAAATCAAGTACCGGCCAACAAATTCAATAGTTTGAATAAGTTATGAAAACATGACCTTCAAATTATAATAATAAATTATCATATAAATATAATTTTATTCTTCATTATTATTGACAGACAAGTAGATGAGCTTTAATACAGATGAACTAGTGCCTTTTAAGCACAATCTGATAATGGAAGTTATTTACATATTTTACCAGTAAAACCAGAGTAGGTGCTACTTAAGCTTCTCTGGCTACCATTTTGATATTTTTGATTTTGTAGCAAAAACTCATTTGCTACAAACCTAGTTGTACTTTATTATGTAGCTACATATTCAATTTGAAATTCCTTTTTATGAATGTTTGACATCAATTTATTTTAACTAATACTCATATTTTCTATTTTTTGATATTCCATATTTGAAAAAACTCACACTCAAACTTGTTAACACATCATTGTCTGGCCAGGATGCAGTAGGATCAAATTTGTCATTGCAAAGGACCAGCATTTTATGATGTTTTTTGATCTATTTGTTGTTTTACATAAACTAGTCTGGTTATTTTTTGGTTGAAAAATATGTTAATTTTTAAGAATAAAAAAATTATTTCATTTAACAGAACAGAAATGAATTTTGTACTGTTTCATAAATTTATAATTATTGAAAAAGCAGATATCGGCAGTTACATTATATTATAATAGTAAAAAGTGAAGAATTCTGGAATATTTAAAGAATTTTTACTTAATAAAATATTTGATTTATATAATTTTATTTTTTACTCAATGTAATGAATCCTATAAAATAATGTTTACTATTCTCTAGAAAATTATAAAAAAAATTGAATTTTTGATGTCAGAACACGCATTAAATTATAATATGCATTAACAATGCCACACACACACAGACAGATCAATGTGAAAATTGCACAGGGAAACTCGAATACAATTTTAAACGTTCATATGATGTATATCATTGGGTATCAAGTATGATTATGTACTCGATGCCCAATGATCTCTGGAACAGTACAACTCTTATGATATCTGGAACTAGAGTGTTAAGCAGAACTTTTAAACCAAGAATTTCCTGTATATTGTATTCTCTACAGAACCAAGCCATTTAAAATGATTTCATGTAAATATTAGACAATTTTAATGAAATTCACATATTGGGATTTGTTAGAGGATTGCTAAAAATGATCAAAATATGCAATTTTAAAGGTATCCATTTTGATCATTTTTTGATATGATGAAAACTGATAAATGCGTACATATGTAAATTTCATTCAAATTGCCTATTATTCATATAAAATGTTTTGACAGACAAAAGTGATAAGATCTAATATCAATTATTTTCAATGGTTTTTGATCTCTAAAGGGTTCCAATAATAATGTATAAATTTCATTGCTATTTATTCAAGATATTGTCCCATGATACATGAATATATTTTAGTATAATATTATTATTATTTTATTTAATAAAATAAATATATTTAAAAAAATTTATAAAAATAAATTTTAAAAATAATTAGGACATCTGGTCAATTATTATTATTATATTTTAATATTATTAATAATAATAATAATAATAATAATAAATCCAATACTAGTCAATTTTTAATAGGATTTATTCTTGTTATCTAATAACACGACGAACTTTAAACTTAACTTATATATGAGAATTTTATTCAGAGATTTATATATAATTTTATTCAATTTATATATAATTTTATATAGAATTTTATTCAGATTATATGCAAGGTGGTAAGACCAAGAGAGGGCATAGAGAGGCACTTTATACATTCCATTTCAAAAAGGAAATAAATTGTCAACAAACCGTTCCAAAAAGAACTAATTGTCTACTTTCAAAATATACCTTTTATCGATTTTAATTCTTTTATTATTTTAAAAGTAATCAAAATTATCATCAATGGCATAATCTGTGTGTTGAATGTCATAAAAATATATTAATTAATTTCATAGTTTTATCAATACTATATTAAATAGCAATATTACTTCATAAAAGCTGTAGTAGCAATATACATAAGTCATGTGTTACCCCTGCTTTAATGCTTAATGCTGTTTCATAACAATGATACAAGAAAGTTTTATTAAATGTTAAATATCATTTAAAAATGATGGCATTCAATCTTTGAAATTTTCTTCAGAAGATTGAATAGCCATCATTTTTAAATGACTAATTTATGGAATTAAAATTACTTGAAAGATTTTTAATAACCTGAATAACCTATTAAATTTTATAAAAATTCAACCAAAATAGGAAGAAACCTTTAAATTTCATTCTCAATAACTTCATTTATCCTAAACTACTTAAAATATTACAAACTGAAGTACTTTACACAGTTGGTTATATAAGTCTTTTATGCGTAGTAGTTTTGGTTAGTTTAATAACACAACCACTTTGACATCTATACTGGATACTGAGTACTAACTCACTGGCTAGGTATTCTTTGAACTTTAAAGCATCATGCAAATTTAATACAGTGAATTGCTGGAAATCAAAGTGGTGGTTATTAAACTAACTGAAAGTACTACGAATAAAAGATTTTTATGTAACCAACTGCGTAAAGTGCTTTAGTTTGTAATATTTTAAGAAACCTTTGAAGTTTGAATGTCTGTCATTTTTAAATGGTTGCATCTAGAGGGTTAAATAATGTAGTGTTGAGGTGACATTTAATATAGAAAATCACTAACAAATTTCATGAAAATTTAATTAGTTCAGTTTAAAAATTGTTAGTAGGGAACACAGGCAAACAGAAGGAAATGAGGCTAATAATCCTTCATAAAATGACAAAAATGATAAAAATCAATATACATATAAATTAGCCCTTAGATTTTAAGGGTTAGAATAAATATAGCTAGTTATTTCAATAAATATTATATCTGTACACTATAGATAAATTATTATACTTTTAGAAATGCTAGTTATTACTAGCATTTCTAAAATTAAAATTAATTATCTTCAGATATTAAATTTGTAATGCTTGAATTATTAACTCAATTATTAAATCATCAATTAAATTGTTAATCTATTTATTTTCAGAAATGTGAGAGACAGTTCTTCAGATAGAGGTTCACAGAAATCAAATGGTTCAAGATCGTATAATAGAAGTAGCAGCAGGGAAGATATGACGTCTCATACCACAGTTTCTCCCAGTTCATTATGCCAAAGTCAAAATCCATCTGTAAATTCAAATAATTCTTCCATTGATTCTGTAAATCAATGTTGTGATAATGGATTTTCATTAAATAATACTAATATTCACAGAGATTCAGATGGGGTAACTCAGGGTAAATATTGCGATAATCTCCAGTATGATTCACAGTCTTCTCATAGTCTACCAACAAGTCATGTAAATGCTAAATTAGATTCAGATGTACAGTTGTGTGTTGATAATATAGCCAGATCATCACCATCTGGGAATTATTCACACAGTCCTCTTCAAAGCCCTGTTAGCATCCTTCACAGAAATTTTGGACCTACTGTACAGTTATCTACATTGCATTCTTCCCAATCGATGCCTAATTGGACAAATAGAGGAATTCAAATAGATGATCATCGTATTTTAAATCAGGGTGGTGTGACTTATGTAAATTCTATATCACCTTTAGGTTGCAGAACATTACCATTTCATTCCTTACAAGGACAAGAAACAAATTCTTCTACAATCAGAACTGTAAATATGACTACAGGAAACAGTAATTCATGCCATTCAATAAATAATGGTAAGAATATTTTGGTATTCAATTTATTTTTATACCTAATAAATCAATTTCAAAAAATATTCAAAAAACTTTTTAAATATAAAGCATAACAAGTTTGCTAATTTAATTATTCAAATTTATAATTGTTCTGACTTTATGTAAAAATTATAAACTCACTTATTAATTTATGGTTTTTATTTTTCGCATAAATAATCTAAGCATTATTCTGCTCAAACAGATATGGATATTTATATAATCAGTAATAAATATTCTGGTATATGTAAAAGTTTCTATAGGTTAAGCAAAACATAACATTTGTGATTGTATCGTTAGAGAGTAAAAATATCTGATATGAAAACGAACTACAAAATAAAAGATTTTAAGTTTCTAATTTTTAAAGTATTTTTATAATTTTTTTTTCAATTGTGCCAGGACTGACAGTTGTCACATTCATTACATATCAAACAGTGTTTGTTGAATAAATACAAACATGATAAATAATAGAGGAATTAGTAATGTGAGAAGTGGCTATTAATTGACTTCATAAGAAAGAAATTAACTACAATATTGGAAAGAACATAATTTATTTGTTTCTAATGAAAAATAATTGTTTTGTTTTTCATCCTTACTGATTAATATATGATTAACAAAGTTACTTAGAATTTTGCCTTGTTTGAAACATCATCTGCTGAGTGGGACAGGTCAAGATAGTGGATCAGGAAACAAATAGCATAACCCTGCCTACCGGATCGTCGTCGTAATGGTATATAAATTCATACATTGTAAATATATAATTATGTAGATAACATGAAGGTTTGGATTATGCCAGAAGTACAGTCATCTGTACATTATTCTCTCTTGTCCTCATCCTGTAACTGTTCTTTCTCATTACATTTCATTATTGAACATTGTCATTATGGGCTCCATTTTTTTTTCCTCAACATCAATATTGTATTTATTATTCATTTTTATACTGCTTATTATGTTACTGACTACAGAATTACTGATAATCTGCTGCTGTTTTTTACTAACATCATTCTACACTGTGGATGAAAATTTTTCTCCCAAATTATATCACCATATTTTATCATTTCGAAGATAATGTTTAATGGAATTCTTGGCCATGGATCAAAAAATCATGCAACTATCTACAAGCTGGATAATTTGATCATTATTTCTGACTCCTGGGTTGAACATCAAGTTAATGTGTGAACTGGACTTGGACTATCCAATTGAAATCAACACAAGTACTTATTTTTTATTAATAATAAAATTAATTATAAGAATGTATCGAAAATCCAATTAATTATCTATTAAAATTTTAATGTTTTCCTCTTAATAATTGAATATCATCTCCTGATCTATTTAACAAGTTGGATACTATCAATTATAATAGTGAAATGAGATTCACATTAATGGTAAAAATAATGGTATCTGAAGGAATAACTAATTTGAATGTTAATAAAATATGAATAAATTCTTAAATATTTTGTAAAAATATATAGAAAGTAAATTTGATAAAACTTTTTCCTTATACAGTGGGTGATCAGATAACAAACAAATCGGATAACAAGCACATTTTCAAAAGATTATGTTCGGATAACAAACACTTCACGGAAAAACTGTGGGACCCGTGGACTGACGGAATGACAGGTCAGCCCGATGGCTGCATGGTAAAGCTTGGCTTAACATCCGGAGGTCCCACTCCTCCAATTTTTTAGGAGGAATCTGGGCCCGGCCCGTTGAAACCCATCCTTCTGGTTGACTCCATCAGGGATATTGGTCAGCCTGTGATGATGGCAGCTTTCAATAAATGACCGCCTCCAGATAAAAATATTCCATGAGGATATTTCAGTTAACTAACCTAATGGAATGACAGGCTTAGGTCTTGTGCGTTTGTGGACTAATGATGGAAGAATATGGAACATGGAATGGGGAAGGATAGAAGAACAGTACTTTTTCCCGATTTAAAATAAACTCGGAGTCAACATAAAACAAATCAAAGCTTTATTAAAGAAGGTAAGAGAGAGATTTTACAATTTTTTGGTCTTAGAATGGCACCCATACCATACCAGGTTGAGGTCAATAGGCTTGGGGATCTCTACCATGACAATACTATTAATCGCTTCCAAAAAATCCTGAAGGAGAGAGAAAAGCAATCGATATTGGGCAGATTATCGGAAAATAAACATATAAATGAAAATGCAAGATTATGTATGTATATATTATTGTTATTACATATAAATAATGTAGTAAGAAATTATATAATTTTTTATCTGTTATTTTGGGTCTCCAGAATGAATTAATCAAATTCCCATAAAAACCTATGTTAAATTGTCTCCAGAACGAATTAATTAAATTCCCATAAAAACCTATGGTAAATCAGGATCTCCAGAATGAATTAATCAAATTCCCATAAAAACCTATGATAAATCAATGATCAGTTAACGAACAATTCGGATAATGAACATTGTCTTGGAATGGATTATGTTCATTAACCGATCACCCACTGTATATAAATACAAATACACAAAATTAGTTATAAAAATTTAATTTGGTTTATGGACTCGGTTTACTTTTTTTTTCGTCATTTGTATTTTATAATTGTGTATAATATTTATAATAAAAATGATTGAAAAGATCAATTTGAAATATATTGTATCTTAAAGCATTTCAAAATCATTTGATTTCGTGAAATATAATAAGAATTTATATCATGAAATTGCTATTTCTGGTAGTTTGAATTTCTTTTTAAGATCTTAAATTTCATCTACATTTTAAGTTCATATCTGCAATTAAAATGTCCTATATTTTTAGAAAAACAAAAAAATTGTATTTTCTGTATTTCAAATATATAAAAACATATATTTGTTATATATTTTTATATAAAAATAAAGCAATTACTTCCAAAATAATTACCTGTGAATTTTCTTCTATATATATATATGAACTAAAAACATTTTGCATGAATCGAAAAAATTATTTTTACAGCATAGCTGTATTCAGTTTCAGAATTAAATACAGAAAATTCTGCTTGGTATTATAGAGGGTATTTTATAAAAGAATGCATAGTTTCAATATGTGATAACTTTATTTTTAATCCAAGTAATGACATAGTTTGCTGGCTCTGACACAAACTCTGGATGTTCTTTAAAAATGCTCAATATGGGTGCTCTTCATAACTCAAAACATGTCACAGAAAGAATTTAATTACAGGTTTATGTATGTAATCATTGCATTGATTACATGCTACTGTGGTTGCTGCTATGCATTCCTTTAATTCATCTTAGCATTTGTATATACACATTCTTCTCATGCCAATCTTTACAAATACCCATAGGAAAAAATGCAAGAGAATAAGATCAGCAACCTTGTAGGCTATGGGATAGGGGCAGCTCTTTTTCAGTGTATTATCCCAACAGTTTCTAATCAAGAAGAAAATGAGTGCTGTTTTGCTGGAAGAGGAACTGCTCTTTCCCAAAGTCCTGTTTGAGTTGAGGCCAAATCCAGATACATATTGCTCGTGATGGTCTGCTTGATAAGCAAAATGGCTCATAGATCTTGATCTTAGACATTGCACAAAAAAGTAATCACTTTTGGCATGTCATGCTGTAGCTCAACTAATTTGTGGGGTTTTGTAAAGTCCCAGGTTTGTGCATTATGCATGTTCACTTGTTCAGTGAAATGGAATGATGCTTCATCATTAACTCGCATGCTTCCACTTCAAACTTTAGTTCAAAGTAGCAGAGTACATGACTTTTACTGCAACATAGCTATAGTTCCTTGAAGTTAGAATATTTTTCTTTCTTTGTTATTTTTTTCCTTGTTTATAGTTTACTCCAGTCTGATTACTGCCTTAACCTTTGCTGTTAAAACTTCTTATTTTTGAATTTAAACAAATAAAAAATTTTTTCTGATTTTGTTTAATTTTTTTTGTATTTATTATTGAATCAATATGGTCTATTAAAAATGAACTTTTTAATAAATA
>AYEL01074716.1:0-28871 GCA_000484575.1 Olivierus martensii | reverse complement strand
ATATATACTGGTATAATTATTATTATTATAATGATTATTTTATAATTTAAAAAATATAAATAAATTGTTTTAATCTTATTTAGAATAAAGTTAAAAAAGTTAGTTATTTAAAATAAAGTTTTTTTAATGGAAAATAATTTCATTAAAAAAATATAAATCCAGCTCATATAAATAATAATTTATTAAAAATAAAAATTTTTGAAATTTGCCACTTCACAATATCAGAAATTATAGTAATTAAATCTCATTTTATTTCAGTATACAAAATATTATATACTATGTGAATATTATATAGTTTGTGTATCAGTAGAAATTAATATATAGAATAATATTTTTTAATCAAATTAAATGTAAACTGAAACATTATTTATCAAATTTAATATCTGCAAATTTATGAGAGGAGACCAAAAAGTTTTTACCCTCATCATGATATGAATATACTAGGGATTTGAAATTTAGTCCTCCAACTTTTTCTTCTGTATATATTCACCTTTTTAGGACCATATACTTCTCACATCTGTGGAACAGTTCTTTTATCACATTTTTATAGAATTTGGCAGATTTGAAGGCAAACCAGCTCTCCACAGCAGTAATGATCATATCATCATCCAAGAAAATTATCTCCATAAATGCTTTTCATATTTCAAAACAAGAAAAAATCTGAAGGTGTCAGATTGGGAAAATATGGGGGATAGGGCAAGGTTTCATATCATATTTGTGTAGAAAAGTGACTGTTTATGCAGTTGGTGTGAAGATACATTGTCTGCTAGCAGAATATATTTTTGATAGCAAACCATATCTTTTTCTCTTGATACTGTTCTGTGACTTTTGAAGCAAGTTTCCATAGTATGTCCTGTCATTGTTGACCCGTTTTGTAAGTAATCTGTCAATATGACACCTTTACTTTCCCAAAATACCGATAATATGACCTTGATGGATGATCTCTTGCATCATCCTCTAGGCTGGTGTGACCACATTTGAATTCCTGTTTCTGTTTTTTCACAATTTCACATAATGGACATTCTTTGCCATACATGGCTTACATCTCTTCATGGATTATTTATGCAGTTTTCCTTTGAAGATAAAGGAATTGTATCAAGCTTAATACCTAATTTTGTCTAGCATGATACCTTCTTCTATCATCATGCTTCTAACTCCAATTAAACAGAACCTGTCAAAACAAAACAAGGCATGCACAGTAGTAAGAAATAATCTATCATTGTTTGCAATTACAGATCTCTAGTACACATACAACATAGTGAGAGTAAGAACTTTTTGATCTTCCCTTGTATAAATAAGATAAAAATAAATTGTATCGTAAAATTATAAGGAATTGGAATAATGATGAAGATAATAAATTCATATAACAGCATCAGTTACAAAAATCCATTAATCAAACAAACTAGCAAAATATTATCTCAAATAAATTTGTAATTAACAGAAATTTTATTAAATAAATAAAATTTATACTGTTGCTGACTGCTACTATCAATTACAGATAGTTCTTGTAATTTGTACATTAGTTTTATTTACACCTCAGAAAATTCTTGAAACTATTGCAATATGGCAATTACTGTATTTTATTATATATTTCACAATTGGATTAAGTAGAAGTTTCTTATTTCAGAGATTTGAATAGAAAGTTCTCATTATAAAGAGATGATTTTTTTGGTGTAATCTCTGCTATCTTGTAATATTGCTGTAATATGCCAAATAACTATGTAGTTATACATTATATTTGCTGACAGAACATTCTACTATTATAATATTTAAAATTCTTATATAGTTTTTGAAATTTTCTGATATATGAAAATGAAATGGCATAATTATAAATATTAAGAGTTCATAAATGAAATGTTTTTAATTTAAGGAGATCCTGTATTTAATAATTTAATTATGATTTTAAATTATTAAGATTCATTTAGTTCATATCTTAATTGCTTAAAATTATATTTAAATTATTAATTAATTGATGCTAGTTGCTAATATTAATGAAAAATTCAATTATCAAAATTTCTTTTAATTCTAATTTATCTATAAAGTGTTTTGGTTACTTTGTTTCATTTGTTTGTTTATAAGATCTTATGAAAAGTATAAGTAAATTATTTTATTTGTATATAAAAAAAAATTATTTTAAATAAAACTATTTTATATTAATTGCAGTAAAAACTGTAATTTGTAACTTTATTTTAAATTTATAAAATGCATTTTGTAGCTCAGCCAGAAGCATCTTTATCACCTCAAGAAACTTTAAGATCTATGTCTTTTTTACAAGGATCACCAGTATTTACCTCAAAACAAGATAAAGAAAAAAACAAAGGCATTAAAAAAATTTTGGGAAAGTAAGTTAATTAAAATAAGTATAATTCATGTTATATGGTCTATATATTTTTATCTTACATTTTATTATTTTTTAAATATAATAAAACAAAATATGTTATGTAAAATATTTTCTGTTTGATTTATAATGACTTAAAATAAGTTGACTATCCCTGATCCAAAATACTTGAGTTTGAGCATGTTTTGGATTTTAGATTTTAACTGGATTTTGGAATATCAGGATATAGTGAAGTTAAAGAAAATAAACAAAAAATTCACTGCCAGATCTTTTTGACATTTTTAATTATTATTATTATTATTATTTATTTAATGCTTTATTAGTACAAAGGTTATTAGCATCAAGAACCAATTACCATATTTTCCATAGAGTTAATACTTCGATTAGTGCAAGAAATTTGTGAAACCAATTATTTGCACTAATCGAGGCCTACCTGTATTAATTCTGATGGAGACAAATTTTATATTACTTAAGATTATATTATATATCCCTAAATAATGCTTTATATTTAAATTATAGATAGATATAACATATTTTTTCGTATTTAAATCTTTATTATCTAAAGATGAAATAGATTTAATATATATATATTATTTTTATTTATTTATTCATTATGATTCTGTCATTATTTTGTATTATATATTATGTATCATAGTTATATGTCAAGATTCCTTATTCATATCCAATACTAACTGGAATAAACAAAAATATAATGATCCATCAGTCAAACAGAAAATATATTATTGATTTTAATTGGTGAATATGGAATTAAAGAAGTTAATGTAAATTTCACTTTGAAAAAAGCCTGCTGTTTTGTTCATCAATGATGAAAGTGAAATTTAAAAAATGGCACTTTTTCTACAAAATATGAAGTTTTTACAAATTTAAAGAACAGAATATACTTTGTTAAGCAAGAGCAGTGAGTTTAATGAAATATTTTGTTTCTTTTAATTTTAAAACACAGAAGAGCCAAAGAACTGGATTGAAAAAAATCACAAAATTGTTTCTAGACAGACTCTATTCTAAAGTATATATAAGAATTATATCAAGATTGATGATTTATATTAATTAAGTTGACTTAGTTCTGTATTCAAATATTCTATCAGTAATCCACTATATAGGACAATATTCAGAAAGTTCTCAAATTTTCTTTGAATATTAATTGTTGAAACTTTTATCATAATTTACTTTTCAATTTAATAATAATGTTTTAAATTTGAAAAAAGTTATATTTATTATTTTTGTTTATTTAGTAAAAATAAAAATTGGATTATGAATGGAATCTATAAACTCATAAAAACTACATCATGCTATTTTGAGCAGTTTGACCCTCTTTCTTTATCTTCATTTTTGTAACATCACAGATTTGAAGATCCCCTCCCCTTTCACTTAAAAATTTTTTCTCAAATTTTACATAAAAATAAAAACTCTATAAAATAATAGAAAATGAGATTTATTTTATATTGGTACTTTGTTATATACAGCAATACCTCACATAGTCCAGTTTCACTATAGTCCGGATTGTAATTGTTAATAAAAAATTTTCAATTTAATTTATTTTTTAGAATAAATATGAAATGTAAGTGTGCTTGCTACTTACTACCTATACAGTATATGACTGGAATAGCTGGAATAAAAAATCTTTATGTCTCGGTTGCTCCAGTGTTGCCAAATTTATCTGAACAACTAATTCAATTTACTACTTAGCACACATTGCAGCTTTAGAACAAAACTCTCTTTTAATCAGTTTTTGTTCTAAAGCTGCAATGTGTGCTAAGTAGTAAATTGAATTAATTAGAAGTTTATGCAGTGAAATAATAAATAATTATCTGAACAACGTTTATAGTGCCTGCCTTTCAAATGCAATGTCGTCAGTTGTTTACCGCAAACGCTTAATTGAATCGTTGGATGGGAATGAATACTGGGCATATCAGTGTTTGTGATTCATCAGCCCACAGCAGCCCAGTTCAAGTGGGAATCCGCCTTTATGCAGAGCACCATTCTGGGTTTGTAATGGCGCCAAGCAGCCGACTTGGAGAAAGTGAATGCGTTCACCTGCTGGGCGAGCCCTCTTTATCTATTCATCTTTATGGCTTGGATCTACTTTCTGTCCCTTCTGTCTATTATAAATCTTTATAAAAGATTTTAATGTTTAATGCATGTGAAATAATAATTAATATAAGAATTTATATTTAAAATATATATTATGGAGCAAATCGAAAATTTCTTGGAACCAATTATAATTTTTCCCATAGGTTACGTACCTCGAATAGTCTGGTTTCAATTAGTCCGGGAAGAAAGAGGAACCAATTAACCGGACTATGTGAGGTATTGCTATATATATATATTTTTTAACTATCAATTAAACATTTAAACATTTGGAAATAAATATAATACAGTATTTTATATTTTATAACAAATATATCAAGAAATATGCTCCCTTACAATCTTTATTTTTTGAATAATTAAGCATTTTATATTTTATAAAAAAATATTTTTTAATCAGAAATGTAAAACAAAATTTGTAAAAGGATTAAATATATTTGCAAAAGGTTGAAATAAATGTGCAAATGCTATATCTATCTAACCTCTTTCTCACCTATCCCGGGGATGGCTTCCCAGATGGTTCAGATGACAAGTCATAGACTTTGCATTGACATCTGAATACACCATCTACAATTTATTACTTCGAAACAAACAATAACGATATCTAATACATCCTGTTATTAAACTGCCTTAACTCATCTCCGCGACAACAGAAAGAGGGGTTGCCAATCCCCACACAATTGATTCAAAATTTGCACTATATGACGAAAGAACTTAAAAAATTTTTACCAACATATTTTGTTGTGAATGTAAGTTCGATTTTAAACCTATAATTTTTGCTCAGTTTATTTCATAATCTTTCAGATATTCATTTTCATAATTGGAGAGCATTGTTCGAAAATGTCTTTTGATATTTTCCTTTTTTTTAGAATAGCAACAACTGAATTACATACTAGACAAGAGCATTTGCCATTAACCATGGAAAAAAGAAATCAAGTTCCCATTCATCATGATAATGATAGTTTTAATTTTCTTTTCTAAGCTCATAATTATGGTTAAAAAGAAAAAAATTTAAGAAGAAATTTATTTTTTAATAAATTTAACCCTTTTAATACTGAACAATGATATATTGTTGTTCAGACCTGAGTAATATAATAAAGAAAGAAAAGGCATTTGAACCTATAAATGCAATTGTCCAACAAACTTTTCCTTACTCCTCAAAATAATCTGATATGTTATTATTTAATAAATGATAAAAGACACAAAAAACGAAAACACATAGGGATAACCTCACTTTTCTTGTTTCAACAAGAACACAGACCACCTTTACTACGTATTGTAAAGTGGAAGTTTAACAAGCGAGTTGATCGAAAGATGGTTGGAGGGTTGCGATAGACTAAAAAGCTTGACGGGATTGACTGGTTGGGCAACCCTGGTATATTCCATGTGAGATATGATGGCTTAAATAAACCAAACCAAACCAAACTTAACCTAATTTAGACTTACAAGAAAAATCTATTGATTAAAGCAGCAGCAGAGTTGATATTACTGTAGCTATATTGTTTACATAATTTTTATATCATCACATCATATGTGCATGTGCTTTATGTGCTTTTATTTTTTAATATAACTACTGGTAGTCCTTGACTTAATGACGGTTTTGTTCAAACTTACAACTGCTCAACTTTCAACGGTGAAGTCAAAAATGTTCAAAATTTATGGCTTTCCTGCTACCAGTATTTATCATCACATTCCACTTTATCATAATAAACTTTAATGAACTTGAAAATACAAGAACAAAACACAAAAGGAATGCTTTTTGTATATCCGACCATTGTTAAGAGAGTCAAACATTTTGTCAATTGCACTGATCAATCATAATAATATCACCATTCCAAATCAAGGACTACCTGTATTTTTATTGTTACATCTTCATTATACACTAATACTATTAGAGTATGCTCTGATGTATATGCTTTCTATCTATCTATGTAGAAGGATCCACCTATGTAAGTTGGGGAGTATCTGTATCTTGATATTAGATTTTATGTTGTAAAATGGATAATTATTTATGAAACAGAGAATTATGTTTTTTTAATAATAAAAATATTGCTTAGTAATTTTTACAATATAAATGAAACAAATACAGGTAGGCCTCGATTAGTGCGAATTCGATTAGTAGTCTTTTAAGATATTAACCTTTGAGAGCAGTTTGTTTAAAGTTTTAAAGTTTTATTGTAAAACACTATTTGCATGATTCCCTTCTCTAAGCTATTTATCATCATCACATCTAGTATACCTCCCTCCCCTAACTGCATGATGTAGTTTATGGATGCTCTCTTAGTATCTATTAATTTTAGCACTGAGTATTATTCTTTATTACTGGTACAGGTTGTCATTGGCTTATGATATTTGACTTATAACTCCATCAAAAGTCAAAATTGACCCATTATGTTAATAATTTTAGTAGTAATAACAGATAATGAAATACTGAATCCTTTAAGATGGTATAATCATCTAGATTTGATCCCCAGTACTCAAGGTTATAAAATAATCCAGAATTAAACCTGGGCTCTAAAGTGTAAAATCATCTTGAATTGAATCCAGATTTCCAAACTGGTAAGTGATTGCTTTATTACCATTTTTAATAAAACAAAGTATTTCTAGCCAATATGCTATGAAAATCGTCAAGTTCAGAATATTGTAAGAGCAAGATTAAGATTGGAATATCATAAGTTAACTGATCATAAATCAAGTACTACCTGTATTTCAATTCAAAGATATAAAAATTATAATGTAGCTCACTCTTTTGTTTATAATTTTATTATTATTTAAAAGCAAATGTGTAAGAAATTTCACATTTATCAAAGCTCTTAATAGGATAAAATAATTTATTAACAGAAATGTTTTTAATCCTCAGTGGATCCACATCAGCTGCATAGTACAAACAAAAAGAAAGAAGAACAATCTACAATTATAAATCTTCAGATGTATGACATCACAATCATTGCCTTATTCTTTACAATAAACAAAACCACTTAAAATCCAATAATAATAATATTAATATTAAATAACAGTAATAATATATTAAAATATAGTTAAAGTAATAAAGGAGAATAACAACAATAATGATGTGCATTCATAAAATTTTTTATTTTTTAGTAATATAGTTATTGTTGGGTTTTATAACTATTTTTGATTATTGTGCAGGTTATACCCTAACCTTTACAATAATCAAATGGTTGTGACATCACTTAATTATAGATTTATATTTGTAGATTGTTTCTTCTCTTTCTATCTATTCTAAAGCAGCTGATGATCTATTGAAAGGATCAAAAACATTTCTGTTAATAAATTATTTTGTCCTGTTAAGAGCTTTGATAAGTATGAAGTTTTTGATGATACAGGATGTCTTTAAATATAAAAAACTAAAACAAATAAAACAACATGAATTTTAAAAAATATTTTGGCTTAAAATTTAATCTTATATTATTCTAAATTTCCAATTTTAATTCCTTGTTTCATACTTAATGACCAAAAGTAATAAAATAACTATAATATAACATAGGAACATAATGCATTCCAAGTTTTGTTCATTATTCAAAAACTATGTTATATTGAATCTACAGCTATTCAAACCCACTGTATTTATCTAATTACAAGTTTATATTCAAATTTTTGAAATAAATTTCTGTTTCTATTGCAAGCTGAAATAATATTATATGCATTATTATGGTAACACATTAGAAATAATTATTATATAAAAGTATATTTTTAAACTATTTTTTTGAACATAATATTTAAAATTCTTACATATTAGAAAATTTCTAAAACTTGAAAATGGCAGATTTCACATTTCCTCTATTATTTATTTAACTATGAGATCTACAGAGATAATTTATGCACTGTTTTCCTTATCTTTTCATACTCTTTCTAACTATACCAATTTTTTCTTATTTAGGATTATATTATCTTTAGAAAACCATATTCATATGTAGAAAGCTTGTTACTTTTAATTAAATTTGCCAAATCTCACTAGGGATAATTTTGATAATGGCATTTCAGAGTACACTAATTAACTACATGGTGGCATTACCTAGAATAGGATTCAACAGGTTGGCCCCAGATCCTTCTGAAAAACTGAAGATATAGGATCTATAATTTGAAGAATATCAGTAAAAAAATTTGCATAACATATTACAATTTTACATTAATCATGTTAATCAATTTTCAGTATTCAGTATTGTCCCTGACTCATGGTTAATTTTTCCAAAAAATTTTCACATAAATCAAAAACTGCAAAGTACAACAATACTTAAATTTCATATATAAGAGTAGGAACACTAGTAAACAGAATGGTCAAATGAAATTTATGAGCATACTTTAAGCATAGATAAGACAATTTAAAGCTGTAAAAATGATATTTATACAAAAAAAAGTAAATTGTTTAATGAATTTTTTATTCGCATTTTATGGAAAGTCAACAAAAATAAAAAGACATCTGCATAAGTTGAAATTATGTATGTAGGAACCTACTGTATCATGTTTGAAAAATGTTAAAATATAAAAACATTTGTCATTATGTACAGTATTTATTTAAAAAGTTTATAAGAATATTTAAATTAACAAGATTAGGAACATTTACCTTGGTGCTATATTATTTAAGATGTCTCTAACATAAGCTTCCAACATCTGAGGATCAACTGTTGCCTGAGCTCCAGTTAAACCCATCTGTAAAATAAAATAGCTTTTAATTTTTAAGTTTCTTCTTTTTGTTTCACAGTAAAGTTAGTAACAGACCTGAGCACAAAAATTATTAATGGCTTCAGGAGGGAATCCACGTCGTCGTAAAGCTGTTAAAGTGAAAAGTCGTGGATCATCCCAATCACTGCAGTAGACAAGATATTATATATAATAAAATTGTAAATGAAATTCCTTAAAATATCCTTTACCTGACTATTCCTTCTGTAATGAGCTTTACAATTTTTCTTTTGGAGACAACAGTATAATTCATATTAAGTCGTGCATATTCCCACTGAACTGGACAATATATATCTAAAGAATTACATAACCAATAGTAGGATGATCTCCTAAATAAATTTCATATTGTATATGTAAAATTATCCAAACAATCATTAATTTAAAATAAAATTAAATAGAGTAAATGAAGTTTTATACCTTGACTGAAATTCTTTTGTACATAAAGAATGAGTGATATTTTCAATAGAATCACATAAACAATGTGTAAAATCATAAGTAGGATATATACACCTATAATTTCCAAAGTATTGTGAAAATCAATATATTAAAATATTTCATAAAGAGAAGCACTGATTTTCAATTTACCATTTTTTCTTTGTTCTATGATGTGGAAGAAATTTTATCCTATAAGCTACAGGATCTTGTTTCCCTTCTTCTAAGGTCATTTTCATTCTTAAAGTTGCTTCACCTTCTGAAATTTTCCCTCTTTTCATATCCTAATAACAGTAACATTTACTTCAGTATGTTATTTTTAAAATTCAGTATTTTATCAGTTACTTACTTCAAATAATCTAAGACTTTCTTCAACTGGACGATCTCGCCAAGGTGAAGGAGGAGGGTTAAAACCTTTAATTTCATCTTGTTTTTGATGACAGACATAAGCTAGATTTTTTCTTATTAGATTACAGGCATATTTATATAGATCATCAAAATAGTCAGATGAATGAGATATTACATCAGGTTCATAACCTATTGAAATAATCTTCTTATTAAAGATATTTTTGTTTTACTTTCATTATTTTATGGCAAAGATTATATCAGATTTAATTTTTAGAATTCTGCTGAAGCAAAATTCAATTTAATATTAAATGAAAATTAGATACCAATCAATCAATCATAGAATTAGAAAATTAAATATTGAAAGTATTTAAGTTTTTTTTCAGGCATAGTTCCCAGAATCATGTAAATGAGGGAGCCAAAATAATCAGTAATTTGTTGAATCTCATTAAATCAGTATTTCGCAAACTTATTTTTATGAACACCCCATAGTGTATACAAAATTTATTAATGGCCCAACTTTAATATCCTGCAAATATGAAGAGGAAATATATAAAAATGAAAATCGGTATTATTGATTAATATACAATTTTTATTGCATATTTTTATAAAAATGGATAATTATTTATTTGTCAATTTAACATTAACATAATTAAAAAAAATGTAATTATAATTACAATTAAAAAAATGTATTTGTCATTAAAAATTTTAATTTAATTTGGAATGAATGTAATCAATGAGAAGAATGTGGCTGATGCTGTGATATTAAATGGTCAAAATTGGGTTCAATATTTGTAAGTTGCAGTCATAAATCCCCGTGTTTTAAGATATCCAAATGATTTCTTTGCTTCATCAAAAGCTGACATACTGCATTAAAACCACACTATTAAATAGGAAGTTGGAAACATTATAATTAATTTCTTTGCTAATGCTCATAAAAAAGGATATCTGCCAGCAATTTTTTTTTCTTCAATCAAAATTCTTGATAAGAATTTCTAAATTTTAGCTTCAATTCAATGTGGTCTTGAAATTCTCTCAATTCCTCTTTGATGAAACATTCCACAACATTATCATGATTTAAAAAATGGATTTATTAGCAAACTAGGAACTTCCAAATCAAGTAAATCTCTCAATTTCGCAATGCAACATGAGCAAACACAACTGAATCATTCCAACCATGCATGACTTGCAAAGCCCCCTACCATCTGCTTATTATTTGATGCCCCGTCTGATGATTCAGTAACCTGAATGAGTCTGCTGTATTCGTACTTCGTTTGCTTCGTGGACCAAGAGGTGGCAGGCGAGTCTGCAGCTGGGTGGCAGGCAATGATTAAGCCAAGATTATTCTCGCAGATGTATGTACCCTGTAGTACCCTAGTAGATGGAGCAGGGGAGAGGCCTTTCAGCCTGTCTCAGAATAGAAGATGAGCCTGATGACCCAGTTGCCCCACAGAGGCGATATCGCCTACTTTGAGAGAAACTGTATTAAATATTTAAAATAAAATATTTAGCCTTTGTTTAAGAATCCTATATTCTAAAACTATAGTATTTTCCTTGTGATAACTCTTATTATTTTTGACAAAAAATATTTTTCTATAGAAATTCAAAAATATTTAAGCAAAAGAATTCAAAACTTATGAAAAAATCTACACTTTTGAAATAAAAATAATCATTTAAAAATATAAACATGAAACATTAAATGAACTGTAATCTAATATTTTTCTATATAATCATTGGATAAAAGTAAACAGTATAATAACATATTATGAATTATACTGTTTACTTTTATCCAATCAGTAATTGATTACAGTCTCATAATTTGGTCAGTTTCAGCAAAAACCTATATGGAAATGTTAATATCCCAACACTACAAGATACTTAAAAAATTATATGCAATAATTACAAATACCTTAGACAGCCTTGATTACTTTTGGTTATGCAGTTATTTTAAAGTACACACTATTCATAGTTGCATTGTCTTCTTTGATGCTAAGTATCTACAAAATTATTATAACTTTTAACATGGTGCACTAATAACCAGTTTTAATCCACCAAATTGTGTCACAAAATCTCGTTGTTTTTTTATAAACCATTAATAATAACTATAAAAATCCTGAGAATATTTCTATATCATCTGTTTTATACTAATTTTTTTACTACACTACTTTAACTGATCCTTATAATGTATTTGTTAAAATTGTAATTGAAAATACCCTAACTAATAATTGAGGTTACACATTTATAAACCAGGTAGTGTAAACCATTTGTTTTATTTACCTGTAATTATAATAAATAATAAATAAATAATCAAGTTCTTAATACATTTTAAAAGTAAGAGATTAAGCAACATATACATTCACATAATTAGAAAATCTAATTTTTGCAGCTTATTTAAATATTATAATCTAACAATCAGACGAAATAAATTAAAATTTATTTTATATCAATTGTTAGATTATTTAATCTTACTAGAAATTCATTAATTAAATTTTATTTTTAATTATTATTGGGATTTTAAATTTTGCTCTGATATTTTTTAATATAATTTGTATAAATAGTAATAAAAGAAAATTATTAATTTGAGAATTTATTGGAAATGTATATTTTAAGATTTCTATAAATATAATACATTATTAATTCAAAATAATATTCAAAAAATTTTTGTAATTAATCAAAAACATTGAAAATTTTATTTTTATAATAATCTATGGATTCTAACTAATTCTGGGTTCAGATTCACAAAAGCGTCGTTATTGAACTAATGACGAAATACCGTCGTCGTGGCTCGAAACAACGGTTGTCCGTATTCACAAAACTTGTCACAATCAGTAACGACATTAATTGGCGTCGTTGGATAATGACGCCATGTAGAAAACATGATTGACAAAGAAAACAAATTTTAAATAACTATATATATAACCAAAGGAAATATAAAATTTCCAAAAACGTAATTTAGATGTCACTCGTCAATTCAAAAACACGCCTTTCCTCGCCGAACGTCAACAGCGCCCCCCTTTTAATGATTATATAAATAACACAACAAAAATACATATTGACAATGTTTGATAGTTTACTAATCATGATAGTGAAATTACAGTTGTGTGTGCACTATTGCCTTATCTTTCAAAGCACAGACAGTCATCATAGTCCTATCCCAAAGGCTCCTTGCTGTGAAAGGAGCCTTTCCTTGTTGTGAAAGCAAAGTTATGGATTTTGAAATTTTAGATTGGGGATACTCAACCTGTATTATAATAAATGTTTATATTTTTAAAAAGTTTTATTAATCAAATACTATAAATTTAAATATTACTTAATTATAATTAATTTTTATTATGCCTATTTTCAAGATTATATAGTATGTCACAGAACAAACATCTCACTCTTAATATTTTGACTTCCCTTCAATACAAAAATCTCATTGAGGTCTTGCTTTTAAAGCTGATTACTTGCACTATCTACAATAGGATCTAATTGAATCAAAAATTTATATAATTTTGCTAAAAAATATAAAATTTATATTTTCTTATTTATTTCAAATGATACACTAACATTTTTGTATATCATTAAAAAACTTTTCCTAGTTCCAGTTCTAACAATATCTGAATCAGTTTCCTACAATGCATAGAACTTGAGATATCACAATTTGAATTTTAAGAAAACAACTTGATTAGGTATCATTCCAGCATTTGACCACATGTTTTTTCTTCCTGGATTCCAGTGTCACATACTGGGGTTATAGTAAAAGACTTAATATTAAACTTAAAAATTGTCTAAGTTCAAGAAAACAATTTTTATAGCTTTCTAATTACACCAACATCACTGAGTAAAAATTTTAATTGTGTTTGGAACAAATACACATATTTTGAATCTTTATTAAAATTATTCCCATTAACAGTTTACAGAATTTAATTAATTTTTCATGGATAAATTTTATCTCAAAGTTCATATCTGCTGAACATACTTGTGTCATTACAATTATGAAATGTGACTCACTTTCTATGTAAGGATCAACTTCTGGCTGATAACTCTATTGATAATAGTAATATCTTTCTTGCCTTTATTTATATTAATTGTGAAATAAGTTTAAATCTATTCATTTTATATCATTTTCAAATCATTTTATATTTTTTTAGCAAACTTAGATTTCAATTCAGTTAGATCCCATTGTTACATAGTGCTCATAATAAGTTTTTTCTGATGAGCTTTTTCTATTGAGTAGAAGTTGAGATGTTAAGAATGGAATGTTTATTCTAACACATACTGTATATAGATAGATAAAATACTTTAAAGGCCGTGACACACTGAACGTGACGCAAAGCGAAGCATAAGAAAGCAACTTTGTGCGGTATGTGTGTACAGTGTGTCTTGAACTAGCTTTTCCCATGCGGCTACTTGAGTTAACATGAGTGGACGCACGAAAGGAGATGAAAAAGTTGAACTTTGACCAATCAGCACACGCAAACAATATGGTGCGGCAAGACACGAAGGAAGCAATCAACCAATAGAAACGAATGTTTTATTAACTTGGAAAATGGCAAAAGTTCAATCGTGTGGTTGGAATTCAGATATAAAATTTGTTTTAGAAGTACAAAAAAGATCATATCTATATCACATGAGATTAAAAGAATACCGAAAATATATGATCACTTCATTCTAATAACAAATCAACCACACTCCACAAACAATCTCTATCAGCAAATCCATGAAACATGAGAAGTAACTCGACTAAAATGTAGACAGGCTGTGGCACAGTGCAACGCTTCGCATTGCACTGTGTCACAGCCTGTCTACATAATAATGTTTGTGATTTAATGACTGTGCCGGTCTATGTGTTGCCTGGCTAGCACCATTGAGGGCCCCTGGCTAGATTCAGCCTGGTCAGGAATAGGTCTATTGGCAAAGTTCGATGCGGGTAATCTAAAGTTGTTTCAAAATTAATATAATTGCCTGAAGAATCAATCCGTTTGTTGGCCTCGGTGGTCTAGTGGTCTGACATTGAGATGGAATCCCAAAGATCCCCAGTTCAATCCCGAGCTGAGGCGAATTTTTTCATCTTCAGGTAAATTTGTTTAAATTCTAGTTTAGTTATTAATTAATAGATGGAGCCACTCATTGGTTTAATAATTTGTATAATTTGTTTAAAATTATTTAGAATCATTAAAATTCCATTGTGTTTCAAGGGTTAAATTTGGCAAGTTAATTAGGTTTATTTGGATTAAGTTCCCTTGAGGTTTGGATTGCATAATGTTTATAAAATTTAAATATATACTGGTATAAAATAGGTCTAAATTTAAATTTTTATAACTTAACTATCTCAATGACAGCATCAGAAGTCAATATTGAGTCTATGAGAGAGCTGAAGTTCATTTATATCACTACGCCAATAATATAGTCCACTAAATTGCAAAGTTGCGAATTCTAACGAATAACAATACTAATTACAAACTAAACCTAACGGTTCTAGCGACTCTGCAATCCAGAGTTCGGCCTGAGCTCAGAAAAGTCACGAATTTTAACGAATATCAATATTATTATACAACTAAACCTGACAGTTCTAACGACTCTGCAATCCAGAGTTCGGCCTGAGCTCAGGTCTTTTCCTAAACTCTAACTTAAATATAATTAACTTCAAAACAATCTAACAACAATTGCTGTTTAACCAGTAAAACCAAACTGGAAACTTACAAATATAAGTAACGAATAAGTGTTAGATCTACAACGACAAAAACAATGTTAGAAACTTATACTAATAAATTGAATAAATTCTCAAAACAAGTTAAATAAAAAATGTAAATTTATTAGACTCAAAAACACTTACAAAAGTGTTAATAAATGTTTTATTGAGACAATAATAAAGCAACAAGCAATTAGTCAACAAAACTTGTTTAATCCAATTCAAATATCAAAATCAACTATTCACAAGAACAAACCTTAAATACTACTTAAATCTACTACCTCCACCACCGATACAAACTTCAAGCAAATTGTAAACCTTTACAAGAATTCCAATGTCACTTAGCCAACCTTACGTTGATACAACACCTCGTTCAGTCGTTGGTTGCGTCGGCTTTTATATCGAGTGACGTACAGTCCCGTGTTGCTTCATTTACATAAATACACGTAACAAGTTTAAATTTATTAGCTTACATAGTTATTCATTCATGTCATCCTCTTTACAATTCATTTATATATCTAACAAAACATCGATACAGGATCATTCTCATTTTCTCGTATCGGATTAGTGGTAAAACTTATTTAGATTAGATAATGACATCATTACCCAAGAAAGCTCATCTGGAAGATGGATGTCCGTCCGTAACACGTGATTGCGAAATATTGAGATGGAGAATGTGGAAGTAAGTCAACTCTTAAACTAAAATATAATACGTTAGATAATATTGAAAATAATGATAAATAATAAAAGAGCATAATAAAATAAAAGTAGAGATCGACTATTGTTTGAAGTTTGTATCGGAGGTGGAGGTATTAGAAATTAAATAATATTTAAGGTTTATTTCTTGTGACTAATTGGCTTTTTGGATATTTGAATTGGATTAAACAAGTTTTGTTGGATACTTGTTTGTTGCTTTATTATAGTTTCAATAAAGCATTTGCTAACACTTGTAAGTGTTTTGAATTTAATAAATTTATAGTTTTATTATTATTTAACTTGTTTGAGAATTTATTCCAATTAGTATTTAAGTTTCTAACACTTTTTGTCCGTCTAGTTTTAACACTCGTTTGTTACTCTTAGTTGTAAGTTCTCGTTTCCGGTTTGTTTTGCCGGTTAATGTGAAGAGTTGTTAGAGTGTTTTAGTATTTAAGTAGAAATTAGTTTAAGACCTGAGCTCAGGCCGAACTCTGGAATTTGCAGAGTCGTTAAGTTTTAGAACTTTAGTGTTTTAGATTGTTTTGAAGTTAATTATATTTAAGTTAGAGTTTAGAAAAAAACCTGAGCTCAGGCCGAACTCTGGATTGCAGAGTCATTAGAACGAAAAAGACCTGAGCTCAGGCCGAACTCTGGATTGCAGAGTCGCTAGACCCTTGTTAGATTGTTTTTGAAATTAATTTAGTATTAAGTTAGAACTTAGTACTGAGCTCAGGCAGAACTCTGGAATTTGCAGAGTCGCTAGCTGAAAGACCTGAGCTCAGGCCGAACTCTGGATTGCAGAGTCGTTAGAACCGTCCCGTGGGTAAACTGGGATTACCTACGGTTGTGAGGAAGTTAACTTGGATTGAGCTCAGGCAGAACTCTGGAATTTGCAGAGTCGCTAACCGTTAGGTTTACTTTATAATTAATATTATTGATATTCGTTCTAATTCATGACTTTGCAACCTCTTCACAAAATTATTCGCAATATTACAGTAAATTGTCATAAAATGATGATAATTTTGACAAATAAGCTCTAAGCTTTGAATAAAGTTACAATATTACATGATTTTAAAATGTATTAAATTATCTGTGTGTCTATAATATATACAATGATCAGATGTGCAATGATGTTCTGCACATTCTAATTGATTCTAACTATGTTCTAAATTGGCAGAGAGTTGTAATTTTAAGTCATTCTTAAAAAGCTGCATGATTAACCGTCAAACAAGGCAAATTGCATTGTGTACGGCTCCAGGACGACAAAAACAGGCTTAAGGCCCACCTGCGGTGTGTGGTGCAGATAAGGATAGGTAATGAGACTTATACCACATAGATACAGAGACTACGTTTGTAACAACAAACAACTTCCTTTATTAGAGAGAGAGAGTGTACAGATAAAAGTGCATAAGCACTGTACAAATCTGGAGGATAAATACCTTTTGATTATACAAACAGTCTAGTTTCTTCTTCTTCTTTAGTAGCTTGAGATGATTGTTGTATGGTTTGGTTCTTCTTGCGGTTCATTACAAATTGAGGATGACACTGTCCTTAATGTCCCTTTTAATCCGGATGTCTTCTGCTACTGATTATCCTTTCTTTATGATTATGGGCTCCAAATTATCTATCGACGATGTATTTATTTTTAGGTACCAATCCACAGAGAATAGGTTACCAATTCTGTTTGAGCGACAAATAGATATCATTGGGACTTCTTACTTTACCGGGTGAGCACCAACTTCTCTATGTATTATTCCTTTGGAGATTGGCGACCGACTGCTGAATCCCGTCTCCGTTTCGGGGCAAATTCTTGTCCCCTTTCGTAAATAAATTGATCTTCTTCCCAAAACATCTGTTAGTATTGACTTTCCATCCTGATTACAATTATTTCCTCTACTTGATTATAACCAAACACCTTAATGTCATTTGACATCTAGTTTATGATTGTGCAGGACAAGATTCTTTCCATCGGTGTTAATGTAAACTATCTATCAGTTGGATTACATATCTAAGTTGTCACTCTGTTTGGATTTCTTCCAATTATGTTTGATAAAGAGGTGTATAGTGACCTCTTATATTCGACCCGAATTCCAGGTCTCCACAATTGAATGTTTATTCGAAATTGAAAACTGAAAACCCAGAGCATGATTACATAAAAATAAACACTGTTCTTACTGATGCTGTTACCTTTTACATCAAAATTGGCTGTTCCATGCACATTAATATTGTCACAAAAGTTGGTAATATGCCACTCACATAGACTCAGTACTGACTTCCAAGTCGTCAGATATAGTAAATATGCCTGTCAAAAATGATAGATAAAATAAAAAAATTTAACTCTGTTTGAGTATTTTTTTAATTATATTGTTCACCCACAAGAAAACTGACACAACTCAAAATTACCCCATAATTTTTCTTTTGTCTCTCTTTAATTAATCAATTTTTGATTATTGTTATATATGGAAAATATGATCTCTACTTGCCCCATTAAAAAGCTATGTAAGAACTACAACTTTGTATTTTGTTTTTTTTACCGTTACTTTGAGAAATTGAAGTTATTATTGAAGTTGGTTTATTTTTGGGTTGTGTCAGTTTTCTTGCGGGTGAGCAATATATCTTTTAATATTAATAAATTGAGAATTAAAACAATTGACAAACATTCAAATACAAGTAGTTCTCTGTTTGTGAGTTCTTACTTACAAAGGTTTAAAAAATAAATATATTAAAAAACAAATAAAAAAATTATTGAATATTATTTTATATATGCGTAATTTTCAACATTTAATAATTATGTTTTTAAGTTTCGGCACTGAATATGAAGTTAATTATTATTCCTCTAAATGAGAAAAAAATAATTTTATAACAGGTAGGATTCAAAGAAATTATATCAAAATATTAATTTCGAGTTTTGAAAGTTTTATTATTAAATATTGGTATAGAATTTTATAAAAAAGATTTTATGAATAATTTTTTAAATAAAAAAAGAGGTTAATGAATAATTCGTGGGCGAAGCATTGATACTGTTGCCATGGTGATCATATATTCAATTATTGATCTGTAAGGTTAAGTGGTCGCCATCTTGGCATTTGTGTTCCGCAGCAGATATTAAACACATGAGTGTGTCTTGAAAAAGAAAAAGTTCCCCAACATCTTTCCATCTCCAAATAAAATTGGCAATGTTTAGCAAAGGTATGTAACATTTTTATCGACGGATTAATTCAGATTTTGTTCGTCGTCGCCATTTTTTTTGAAACGTATTAGCAAAACATCATAAATGTTATAATTTTTTAAAAATTATCCATTTTAAATGTGTCTGCGATTCAGTCATGATTATGTCAAGATCTCTGTAATATAATTCATTTCGTAAATAGCAACATTAGACTTTTTTAGTAAAGTTAAAATGAGATAAGATTATAATTTTATTTTGATCTTTTATGTTATTGTTTCTCTCATTATTTCGACACATAAAAATTATTAAAATATAGTATACATATTATACTAAATTAATAAAATTTCATTAATTTAATATTCGATATTTAAAAAAAATTATACAATTAATTCCTGAATTATGTTTAATTTCGTTTCTATTCATAATTCTTAAAATCCTATTATAGATATATGAATATTAATTTGTTATATTGTTATAAGTTTTTATCCTGATTAAAAATACAAAATTCGAACTAGTTATGAAAATTGGAGATTGATCCCCAGAAATTAGTTTTGATATTTAACGTTTCATTCTTATTAAAACAAGGAAAAAGACAGATGTAAGAACTGGAGATGGATATACAGTACTTTTAATATTTAAGTTGGATACTAACAATAAGATTAAAAATATATGTTTTATGAAGCAAATTAAAACTTTCTTGATTTGTAAGTTGAAACTACATATTCGTCGTTTATGTAGTTACATCTTATGTATTAGTTGGATTTTATGTGAGTTGACCAAATTATTTAACAACAACTTTTAATAAACAGATATACCAAGCAATCAAAATTCCTTTTGATATCTCAATCATATTAAATAGAGAATCTTCTGTTTTTAATTTACTATATTTCACACTAATTTTAATTTAATAAATACTAATATCAAATTTATTCAGTTGGTGGATAAATAGAACAAAGTTTTGCATTTTTAAATAATCTTGATTACTTTTGTTTTTTTATTAAGTTTTTTCTGTGGTAAAAAAATTCAACAAATAGTCGTGAAAAATATCGAAACATTTCTTTTAAAATTAAAAACTACAGGGAGAAAGATTAAAATATAGTATGACATTAATATTAGTTTAAATTGTCGTGAAAAATATCGAAACATTTCTTTTAAAATTAAAAACTACAGGGAGAAAGATTAACATATAGTATGACATTAATATTAGTTTAAATTTTGTTAATAATTTTAAGTTCGTTTATTCAATTAATATGTAACACAGCAATTAAAAAGTGGGAGAAAGGAGCACTTTTTCAATTATTCCTTATTTTTAATAGGAAAATGTGACTTTCTTAACAAGGTTCTATATCAAATTCCTCCATTAGGAACAACAGGAAAATTTTCGATTTCAAATATTAAGTAAAGGCTCATATTTGCAGCTATTGAATTACACTAAGCGTGACGAACATGATTAATATCACGCATGCTCATTCTGGTAGTTTGCGTGCATAGAAGTACTCCAACGTACTTTGAAGGCAGAATAAAGTCCCATTTTATTACCAATTCTAACAGATTTGTTTTTCCTTTCATGAATCCGTCATTACTGGATTTTATCAGATTTACAATAATCGTCTTTAATTGGGTAAACGGCTTTTGAACCCAATTGTTTATCTCTTTATTACTCCTTTTGACGTCATCTGTCACCTTAGTAACTAAAATGTCATTCGTGTGTAGCAGATGCTTTGGAAAATCAACGCCTACATAGATTGGTTCAACATAACGGATTTTTATGTCACAGTATAGAAACCTAGATTTATTCAGTGATTTATAAAGCCACGGAATTGTATAGAATAGTTATAAATCTCAAATAATGGATTTATTCGATATAAATCTGAAAAAAATGGAAGAAATTACAATTATTCGTAATATCCTTTGAAAGAAAACTATCGGTATTTTTAAAAAATATTGATCAGGTTATGAAGTTTAAAATCCATAAAGACAAAAATAACTTGATATTTTTAGCAATAAGATTGATGTATTAAAATTTCCTGTGATTTTTGTTTCAGTTTTTATTTTTTATAATAAGATTTATTAGAAAACGAATGTAAATTCATATTTTATTATATTACAATTAGAATACTATATTTTAATTTTTATCATAAACTTTTTATTTATATTTGACTGATAAGAAATTAATATTAATTATTACAATGAAATTTTAAACAGATATAAATTAGATTATCATCGAACAAAATTGGTTTCATTATGTTTGAATTTAATATACGAAATATTTTAAAATACACCAAAATTTTATTAGATTAGCATTGGCTAGACGATAAAAAAATTAATAAATAAATCTATTTAAAATTATTTAGAAATTTAATGAAAAATTAATTAAAAGAGTAAATTAAATGTTTAATGTCATTGCATTGAAGGAAATAAGATTTATTTATTTTTTTATTTATCAAATTCAGTAAACAGTTTTATTTATAGGATTTGAAATAATTAAATTATTTAAAATGTTATATAAAACTGAAAAGGGTAAATTTGCTATTATATAGTATTATTTTTATAAGGATAAAAATTACAATAATAAATACTTTTGATTTTTTACAATCCTCTCTATACTTAGTTAAAAAATTAATATTAATAAATGAAATATTTCAAAAAAAGAAAAATATTTTCAAACAATTCATAAATTAGTTTAATTTAAAAAGCCGAATGAACCAAAATGTTTTAGTTGAAAAAAATTTAAGAAATTATTCAACGAAAAATAAATCTTAAATTTTCTCTCAAATAATAATATAAAACTTTGATGAATTTATCAAACTGAAAATAATTTTAGCGTTTATATTTTAATTATTTGAAAAATATCTTTAAAAAATAAAAAGTACATAAAAATAATAAAATGAAAAATAAAAAATAATTTTTCGATGAATAAAAAGAAATGCACATCAACACGGATTCGACCTTACCTCTGATTACGAGGCACGTATTTATCGAGTGCTCGAACCCACTACCTTCAGATTACAAGCCACGTATTTATCGAGTGCACCATCTGTGTGGTACCTTCAGATTACAAGCCACGTATTTATCGAGTGCACCATCTGCACACCTGATAAAAAAAAATGAAAAATAAAAAATAATTTTTCGATGCATAAAATAAAATTCAGATTACGAGCCATGTATTTATCGAATGCACCATCTGTGCACCTGATGATCTAACGAGCCACGTATTAGTCGAGTGCGCCATCTGTGCACCTGGTGATCTGTGCCACGTATTTATCAAGTGTGCTATCTGTGCACCTGCTGATATGCTATTCTTCAGATTACGAGCCACGTATTTATCGAGTGCACCATCTGCGCACATATGGATATGTTGTTATCGACTACGCCATCTGCGCTACAGCTGATCGGTTCTCTATCTATCGTTTTTAAGCTGAATTACAAAAGTTCGATTTTTCAAGTGTTAAAAAATACTATTAGAAGGCCATAGTTTCAAAAATTCAATTTTTCAAGTGTTAAAAAATACTATTAGATGGACATATTCAGGAAAAGCTCGGACATACACTCATTTTTGATGTATTTTCACCATATGCAAGCGGATCAAAATCGGTGTAGGGTCAGCTGTGTCCTCCCCTTGTAAGTGATTTTTGATGTATTTTCACCATACGCAAGCGGATCAAAATCGGTGGGGTTTTTGATGTATTTTCACCATATGCAAGCGGATCAAAATCGGTGGGGGTTTGATGTATTTTCACCATACGCAAGTGGATCAAAATCGGTGGGGGGGTCAGATGTATTTTCACCATATGCAAGCGGATCAAAATCGGTGAGGGGTCAGCTGTTTTTCACCATATGCAAGCGGATCAAAATCGGTGGGGGGTCAGCTGTGTTCTCACCATACGCAAGCGGATCAAAATCGGTGGGGGGTCAGCTGTGTCCTCTCCTGCAAGTGGATCAAAATCGGTGGGGGGTCAGCTGTGTCCTCCCCTTGTTAGTAAATTAGAAGCAAAATGACATACATCAGTATATTAATGTCAAGTTAGTTGATATTCATTACTTGTATGGATGTGCAAATGGAAGCCAATGAAACCCAGTATTTGTTTACCAGGAAAGGTAGCCACAACAATCATATGAATGTGATGAGATTTGCCACAGCCCTAGCATTTTTCAGCTCCTGAGTTCCTGGGATGATGACTTTTTTCAAACATTCATAAAAAGACATTTTAAACTACATATGTAGTAATACAATTCAATACAATTGGATTTATAACAAACTCTGTCATCTGCTATGAAATCAGAAATATCAAAATGGCAGCCAAAATGTGGAAGTAGCATGCTCTCTGATTTTACTGGCATGTTATGTAAATAACTTCCATTCCCTGTTTCTTTCTAAGACAATAGTTTTTTTTTATAAAATATCATCTACTTATCTGTGAATAATAATGAAAAATAATAATTCTTTAACATTTATATGACAAATAATTTCTTTATTATAATTTACTTGATTTTAAAAGCTGTATTTTCATTTCTTTAGATAAATAAATCATTATTTATTCATAAACTATTGATTTTGTTGGCCTTTACTTAAATTTATTGTTGTCAAATTGCAGTGCTGAGAATAGATCTCCTGATTTTAATATTATATCTATGGGAAATTGATTCTTGGTTTACAAGTTCTTACTTAACAAGCAATTTCCAGATCCAAATTAACTTGTAAAGCTGAAAACTACCTGTATACTATTAAATGAATTATGATATCCAGTGTCATTTATGGGCCTATGGACAAAGTTATGGTCAAGCTGGTCATTAGGCACAAAGAATCTGCAACAATACAGACATTTATATGCAGCTTTTCGTGAACGACAGCTTTCTGTAAAGCTTTCTGCTAGATACATCAACAATGTGTTTATTCTATAGAATAGTAAAGTTCATACTGAGCATTTTGTCAACGCTCTAACAAATCAAACATTGGGACTAACCCTAACTTTCGATCAGAAGTTCCACACACAGGTCACTTCTTAGATGTATTGATAACTATTGAAAGTAGCATCTGTGATCTACAGGTTTTCAGAAAAATGTCATTCTCACCTGTACTTATTCCTGCTTTGTCTTGCAACCCTATCAATTACAAAAAAGTAGCAATTAGAGCTCTATTGAAAAGAATTTCCTTTCACTATACTACCTTGCTATCTAAATGTCATAAGTGCAACAACATCTTTAGCCATACTTTATAAAGAGGAATCTGAAAAAAATGTGCAAGTAGACCTTCTTTTTAGAAGGCAAAACACAACATATGATATAATCAGGAATGACAAAGACAAGTTACACTCTACTCATAATCAGGTGTATATCTTATTCCAGCACATAACACCAAATCAAATAGAATAGAAGTAGATATGGGTAGTATTATGAAAAGCCTGAACTGAAGAATAATTGAATATAAAGACATATAGAATGGGAACTTTGCTACCTTAGCTAAAGGATTTTATGAAACATCTATAGCAGTGCTTCTCAAAGTATAACAAAATTGGGGTCACAGAAATTTTAGCAAATGTTTTAATTCGTATTCCTAATTTATATAACTCTATACCCAGGATCGCGAAAATATTTTAATTGAGTAAAAGGGGTTGTCAAGTGTAAAAATTTGAGAAGCGCTGATCTATAGACATCCACTGAGACCAAATGCAAATCAAAATTTAATGTCCAATATGTGGAAGAACTTAAATTGTCAAAGCTCTGCAAATAACTAAGCAGGCTAATACCAACTATGTAATTAACAAAAACACCCTTGAGCTCATCCCTACCCCATGGCAATGAACAGTGCAGAATACCTACTGATTTTGTTTATATTATTGAACTCATACTGAAATCCTTCTTACTTTAGATATTAAATAAAAGTAAACAATAAGCCAAATAAATAAGTTAAATTGTTTATTCAAAAGCGTTTTCGGATAATATTTGATCGTTTATAATTTTTAACCTTTTCTTTTAAAGAATTTTATAGATTTTGATTTTATTATTATTATTGGATTTTAATGTATTAGTATTATTTTTGTATTTACCCTTTGATACTTGCTAATATATGATAGATGTGTAATTATTTAGACTTTTATATTTCGTAATATTTGTTAATATGAGTCTTTTACTCAGTTATAATATTTATCGATAACTTCGATTATCTGTGCAATATTTATGAAAAGAATGTTTACTGTTAAATGTTTATTGCAATACTTGACTTGAAATGTTATTCTGTAAGAATAGATTTATAGCTGCAGTGATCTAAGATGTTTGTTTTTGTTAAAGGGCTTACACGCAGTTCAGGTATAGACCATATGTTTTCTTTAACATTGATGTTTTTCAAGTAACTCGTGGTTATGAAACTATAATTTTTAAGATAGTCATTATGTTTAGTATTACATTATTATTGTTATCTATACCTAAAATATCAGAGTTTGACAATAGTAATTGTAATAATGTTGTTGTTAGAAATGGTTTGTCAGGTTTTCTCATAAATGTGGTTTGAAAGGATAACTTTCCATCTGCAATTTTGTTGATGTTAGGAACTGGTCACTGATTGGTTCCCCATTTTGGCCTGATGAGAAAGGGGGAGAGAAGCTTCTTTGGTCTGTATTTCAACTGAAGCAGGCTACGTGGATAGCTGAAAACATTTTTGAATAAACAATTTATCTTACTTATTTAGCTAATTGTTTACTTTTATTTAATTATTGGACTCACCTGCATGAACTTTTAATAAGTTGTTTCAATATTATTTTATTATAATAATCATTTTATTACTTTAATTATGTTAAATTTTATATATTTCTGTTTTAATGATTCTTAACCTTCTCATGCTGATGGTTTCCAAAAATGCCATGATGCACTGCAGACTATGTACCAATGACATTTAAAAATGCCATGGAACTAGAATGATTTTCATTTGTTTTTTGTCTTTGTGTTTTTAATTTTTATTTTTATTCAAAGGCTTTTTCATTTTCTACAACATTCACAGTTATTTTACTAGTTTTAAAGTATTTTTGTGATTTTGTTGATTTTTTTTTCTGGCTTTTTTCCATTTATGTATGCTATTGAGTTATATATCATGTTAGTCTGCAGAAAAAAATTACTTTTTTATATTTTGATGTTTTTTGTATAATTTTGCTTGTTTCATGCACAGACATGAGATACATATTAGTGAATTAATTGTTTGTAATTATAGAATATGTGTGAATTAATTGTTTGTTTGTAAAATATAAGTGTGGTTCCTAAATATTTTTAGATGTTTTTGAATTTTTAAGAAATTTTTAATGAAAGTTATTTCAAAAGGATCAAAATTTTTGACTGCTCTGGTGTATTGTATTGTATTACATTGTTATTTAATTTGCCTTTGTTAATCAATTTGTTTTTATTATTTCAATAATAAATTGAGATGAATTAATTTTATTGAAGTTTCAAGGTTAAATGAGTTTTCATACAATGAAATATAAAATATTTAAAATTGAAAAAATGATAAAAATGGAGAAAATATGCTTTAATTCTATTAAAATAAGTATTATTAATTTGTGATTGTTTATTTTTATTTCGTTTTCACTGATATTTATTCAGAAATATAAAAAATACAACCATAAACAATTCTCCTATATTTCAAATAAATGTGGCATGCCTACTACAATTGCCTGTGAATCATTTCCCTGGAAATTTTTTTACCCACCTACTTAGGTTTGAGGTTTTTTTTATTGGCTAAATAGTTATTTGATGAACCAATTAGAATAAATTATCAATACTTTGTATGAAAGAAGTCATTTTTAAAATTTTTCAAATTTATATAGATTTTTTTAGTAATAATTCAGTTTAAAAAATTTTCATTGCTTTTATTTTTATAAATGACTGTATCTCTAAATATTGCCCAAATTTCATTTTATATAGTTTATTTTCTTCAGAAGATATGCGACTATCTAAGAATATTATTTTATTGGATGGCAAAATAATTACAGATGAGAATTGTATAATCTTTGACTAAATATACTCAATGAATACTTTTCAATATTAGCAAATATAAAAACATACAATATTTATAATCTTATTATTATATGTGTATATCTCCATAACAATAAAAAAATAATTCTACTGTTATAGATGTATAAATAAAATAAACCAACTCAAAAGATTTAGACATGTTTTGATAAAAAAATAAGAGAGATATGAATTTTATAAATTTATGAATATTAATTAGGTTTAATTGCAAATGATTGCTGGCACATAGATGATTTAATTTCATAATTTTTGACAGTGAAAGGGTTTAATATTATCATAATTTACATTAGACTACTATTGCCAATGTATCATAATTCCAATTCTGAAGAATTGCTTGTTTTTAAATTTTGATTATTATTCTATTCTCTTCTCCTCTATATTGCATATCTATTGATGTTGACTAAGTTGAAAGCACTCTAGTTATGTATGTTTTACAATTAAACAATCATCCTCTATCTATTTTGAGTTAGTCTATATACTTTAAGCACAATAGTAGGCCTAGAAAACTTAGCCAGATGGCCATGTTTTAAAGCATTCACATATCACTTTAAGAATCCAGATTCAATTCTGGGTCTCACACCTTAAAACTTAGGAAGGCTTCTAATCTGGACTGTCTGTGTGTTAATTTATATTTTATATACTGATTCTTAGTATTATTTTGCAGATAATTTTAATTTTGAGATATAAAATAAAAACATGGAATATAATTTGAGAAGTGACTTACTAGCAAAGCACTGAATAGCAAAGTGCTTTTCATTGCTGTGTGTGTGTGTGTGTGTGTGTGTGTGTGTGTGTAAGAAATAAAATTTCATTCAATATTGAAAAAAAACAAACTTCTAAATTTCATTTAAGTTAATTTATAAAAATAAAAATTTATAACAAAAATTATAAATTTTTATTTTTATAAAAAAGTTAATTTATATGCATTAAAGTCAAGATGAAAAAATCAAGATTAAGAAAACATGACTTTCTCTGTTTTCATTGCCTTAAAATCATTAATTTTTTAATTAATTTATTAGATTTTGCTTGAGATGCAAGATTGAAATGAATGTAACTGAAATGTTGATAAATGAGATTTCAGAGTAAACATTGTGTGAGGAAAACTGTATATATGAACATATTATGCTAGTTAGTATATAACTCTTGTCTTTTATCTAGGTATATATAAACAAATAATTTTAAGTTTTTCATAATTATTATATAATATTTACATAAATTAAAGATATACAAAATTGGACTTTGCAATTATTGTAAAATATCAAAGAACTGTCTACTTTTGTACAAGTATATATAAAAAAATTTCTCTTATTTCTGTTAAAAATATGAAAATCAAAGTTTTTTATTTATATTATGGATGATATAAAATGGCTTGTTTTATATAAAGTATAATATTC